>SOZL01000007.1:702126-807099 GCA_009733165.1 Naja naja | reverse complement strand
CTACCGATCCGCACCAATCGGCTTCCCGCCTGGTTTCAGCACGACGGCATTGGTCGCACTGTTGGATGATTCTGGAGGGCACGGACAGGGTTTTTCCTCTGTCCTGGTCCTATTAGACCTCAGCTGCTGGCTTTCGATACCATCCACCATGGTATCCTTTTTACACGCCTGTGGGGCTGGGGGTGGGGGCACTGTCCTTCGTGGCTCTCCTCCCACCTCAAGGGCTGGGCGTCACAATCGGTGTTGGCAGGGGGCAGAGGTCGCCCCAAGGCGCCACTTGTGGGGTCCTCAGGGTCGGTCCTCTCCCTCTTATTTAACATCTACATGAAACCGCTGGGTGAGATCATCCGTGGTTTGGGGTGAGGTATCATCAATATGCGGATGATACTCAACTGTATATTTCCACCCCAAACCAGATCAGTGATGCCCTCTCCGATGACTCGCTGTCTGGATGCGTACGAATCTGGATGGACGGCAACATGCTTCACTCAACCCGCCAAGACTGAGTGGTTGTACATACCGCATCCCGTCCAGCTTAGAATGTCCATCGCTGACCATAGGGGAGTGGTGTTCCCCCTGTGGATAGGGCGAGGAACCTGGGGTCCTCCTGGATGCACGGCCCGCTGGAGGAGCAGGAGCCGCCGCCAGGGGGCCTTTGCCCAGGTCCGCTGGTTCGCCAGTCAGCCTGCTCCTGGACCGGGATGCCCTGCATGCACAGTCACTCATGCCCTTGTTACTTCACTGATCACTACTGCAACGCTCTCTATTTAGGACTGCTCTGCATACCATCCGAGACTGCAGCTGGTGCAAAATGCATGGCGCTGGGCGGTGATGGGAGTTTCCCGTTCTCCCATGTTAGCCCCTCCTCGCGCTGCCTGCATTGGTTGCCGTTGCCCTCCGGTGAGATTCAAGGTTTTAACTTTAACATACAAAGTCCTACATGACATGGGTCCTTATTATTTAAGGGAGAGACTGCTGCCGACATCGAATACTAACCGCCCTGTACGAAGTCACAGACAGGGACCTTTGGGTCCCATCAGCCGGGCAATGCCGGCTGGCCTCTCGATCATGCCTACTCTGTCAGCGTCCCTGAACTCTGGAACCAACTTCCTGGGGCTCCGCCTGGGCCCTGACCTCCGCACCTTCCGCCATGACCTGAAGACCTGGTTATTTGACCAATCCAGGCTGTGACCCATGGGTGGGTGGTTTTAGATTTTGGTGGTTTTTAAGTTTTGTATTAATTGGGACCATTAATAATTCTTTTTAAATATTTATTGTTTGTTTTTATTGTGTCGCCTCGAAGTCTTCGGAGATGGGGCGCATATAAGTCCCATTAATAAATAAATAAATAAAAATAATTTTGTATCTGAGTCCCCCTTCGAGATTAGCGAAATCAACGATTCTCTCTCCATGTGTTGGGCATATTAGAAGCTAATAATACATCATTATATACATCTACCATTATTGATCCCAATTGTTCCTCAAATGTCTTATAAAATTCTGCTGGAAACCATCTGGGCCGGGGTTTTGTTACCTTTTCTGGTTTGTAAGTGCTTGCTTTAATTCTGTCATAGTTATATCTTTTGTCAAATATTCTTTCATATCTTCCCTAATTCCCATCCTTCCTTTCCCTTTAGATATTCCCTATCAAATCTTTCTTCGACTATCTCTTTCTTATATAAATTTTTAAAGTAGTCATATATGATCTCTTTCTTCCTCTCTATTGTATGGTGGTAATTCCTTTTCATCCTGTAATTGACAAATGAATCTTTTTCTCCTTTTCTTTTTAAGCCTGTAAGCAAGCCATCTGCCTGGTTTATTCGCTTGTTCAAATATATTTGTTTAGTTGTCTTCATATTTCTAATTAATTCTTCCTGTTCTGTCAAGTTAATTTTGTGTTTGTATAAAATCAATTGTTCCTGTATTTTAGAGTTCTGTGGAGAAACTTGTAATTCACCTTCTAATTCTTTTTTTTTGATATAATTTGTTCTGTTGGGTTTGTTTTTCCTTATTTTTCTGACCAGTAGGAGATTATAATTCCTCTTATAACCGCTTTCATAGCATCCCATAAATTTTGGGTGGATGTATCTGCACTATTATTTTCTTTAAAATAAAAACTAATTCTTCCTTAATTTTTCTTATAAATTCATCATCTTTTAACAATTGGGTATCCAGCATCCATCTTCTCCTCGGTTTTTTCCTCCCTTTCCATATTATTTTAAGAGGGTTGTGGTCTGCCCAGGTGTTCGTCAATATTTCTACCTCCTTTACTTCTTCTACTAAATTTCCAGATATCCACACCATATCAATGCGTGACCATGATTGATGAGGATTTGAATAAAATGTATATTGGCTCTTATCGGGTTCAATTTCTCCATATGTCCTTCAAATTTAATTCATCAATCCATTTCTCCCACATTTTTGATAACTCTCTCCTCTTTTTTTCTTTTCCCTTCTTGTTCACCCTTTTGTAATCTTTTTGGTACTCTGAAATTGCATTGAAATCCCCTATAATACAATTATTTTCTTTCTAATTCAATAATTTTAGTAAACAGAAATTTATAAAATTTTTTGATTTGAGTTTGGAGCATAAATAACTACTAATAAGATTTTTAAAAAATTTATCTGCATGTCAATTGCCAGAAATCTTCCCTTAGGGTCCACAAATGCTAATGCTGCTTCTATCTCTTCTTTAATATACACTGCTATTCCATTTTTTCCCCTCTTCTGCTGTGGCCAAAAATACTTTCCCTAATTTTTTACATTCTAAACAATTTTCTTCTGCTCTCAACATATGAGTTTCTTGTAAGCAGACAATATCAACTTTTGTTTAATTAGCCTTGCAAAAGTCCTTTGTCTTTTAATTTTGGAGTTTAAGCCATTTATATTTAAAGATAAGAGTTTAACTTCTAAATCCATCTTTCTAGATATTTTGTTGCTATTGATTTCTAATCTTTCTTTTTACAATGAATTATTCTAAATTACAAGTTTTATTCAGATTAATTCAACCTTCAATATCCTTTTGATCCTTTTATTCTTCAAGTCTGAGTCTGGTTAATTTTGCCTGTTGCCTAGTTATTACTCCTTCTTTCTCCTTCTGCTGTTGTTGTTTGTTTTCTGAATTATCTACCACTTCTGTCTCTCTTCTTAACTGCGCTTGGTCGTCCAGGGAGTCAGGGTCCGAGTCCTCTTTACTGGTCTGTTCTTCTGTATCTGTCACTTTTTCATAAAAATCTTGTGCTTTCTCCAACGAATCCACTCTAAATTTCCTTTCTCTCCATGTAACCAACATTCCTTCTGGAACCAACCATTTGAATGTAATCCTTTTTTGGTTTAGAAGAGTTGCTAGCTGCTTATAATCTTTTCTGGCTTCTCTGACCCTTCTAGGTATTTGCTTCAAAACTATGATTTCCTTATCTTTATATTTAATTGTCCATCCCTCATCAATTTATAAATAATGTCCTGTACCTTACGTCTTACAAAGCATACATGCACTCTCTAGGGCATTTATGTCTTCTTGCATAACCCGTGCTAACCCTATAGAGCGTCGTCCAGTTCTTTCAGGATCTCTTTCTATCTCTCTGTAAGACTTCTGCCAGGATTTCTGCCATTACTTGGTCTATGTCTTCTTCTTGTCTCCGCTATATTTTGAAATCTGATATAGCTGCCTTATCCATCTCTAAATATACCAGGAGTCATCCGCTTTGTTCACCATTCTTAGCTGTTCATCTACTCTCTCCAAATTCTTTCTGTTTGTTCTGTCCGTTTTCATTTCTCTTATTGTCCTTTCATTTTTTTCTTATACCATTCTCCTAGACTTGCTTTATTTTTTATCTCTCTTCATTCCATTGTATATTGCTTATTCTCATTTTTGTTTCAGCTAATTGTCTTGTCCTCTTTCTATTTCTCTTACCTTGAGCCTTTTTCTTTTCTGATCTTTCATTCTAGCTTGTTGCATCTTACCTATTTTTCCATCTAATTTTGAGATATCTCCTTTCATTTCTTCTTTAAGTTTTCCCATTTCTTCTTTTTATCTCATTTATGTCTGCCCTGGTTTTTATGATTTTAAACATTGTCTCCTGTAAATTAGACATAGATTCCTGTAGTGATAGTAAAATCGAGTAGATATTAGCATTGGTTATGGCAGGTTGTTTCTCGGTTACCAAAGTTTCTTGATTGTTTTTGTGATGTCGCTGAAGGTGAAGCCACTGCAGTTGTCATAGTCAACTTCTTTCCTGTCTTCAGCGTTGTGGTGGTTAAAGAAGTCATTTCTTCTAGGATTTGTTTTTGTTTGTATAGTAAATCCAGGACGTTGTCCCAAATTAGCATTCAATTCTTCTATCCCTGATTTTGTTGCACCTAGCTCTATGAGTTAATTTATCTAATCCTTTGGTTCTCTGCATAGTCTATTATAGTTTCTATTTAAATCCCCTTTTACATTAATTATGTTTTTGTTCTTCAATCTTTATATATTATTTATCAATCTTAAATATTACCAATTTAAATAAATACTTAATACTTAGTGCTAATCTAAATAGATACTTCTATATCTCTAAATATTGTATTATATTATACTATAAGTCAGTATGCACTTATATCCTAAAGTTCTAGAAAAACAATTTACTCCTATATTCTAAATTTATCTAAAGTTATATAAATCTTAAATACTTATATGTAAACTCGTTTTATAAATATCAATGAGTCAAACCACAAAAATTCAGTTTGAATTAGTTATGCATCCCAATAATAATATTATATTATATAATTGATCCAAGTCCTCTCTATTAAAGTTCTTTTCTTTTCTTCACTTTTTTCCCTCCAAGCAAAATCAACAATATAAGGCTGTAGAGAAATGTTCAATATTCAAATAGTCATATCAGTCTATTTTCCTGCTTCCGCAGCTGCCAAGAGTTGCTGAGTCACTCTTGTAAGTCTAATGATCTCTATGCACTTAACAAGTTTACCTCTCTTGTCTTCCTATTTTCACAAAAGTTCATTTATCCAAAAACAGCTGCCAGGCTTCTTCCAGTCATTGATTATTTTCTGTCTATAGGCTTTAAGTCTATCGTCTAGATTTTTGTAACTTTGTAACTTTGACTCATCAAGCTCTAGTCTGCTGATTTTTCAGTTCCTTTCCCTTTCTCCACAATGTCCTGATCCTTCTTCCTTTCTTTTCCAGCTGGAGACAATCAGATCAAAGCAAAACAGAACAAAATCCCACCCTCCGTGACCAATTATCAATTTTCCCCAAATAATAAGTAGCAGGTTCTCTGATCCGAGCCTTTTCACCTCCAATTCAATGCTTTAGAGCTCCTTACTTTTCCTTTTTCGCCGCTGTTAATCAGGCTCCTCTCGACACCTTGCCACTTCTGATCTCTCTCTCCTTCTCCGGTTGGGAACTTAGGAATTCCTCCTCAAACTTTTGATCAATCACTCACCGCCATGGTTGCCTTTCACTCACTTCCCTTGATGGCGGTCAGGCTATGGGATCGCCGCGGCAACCCTGACAATCTTGTTGTTTGGGCTCTCCTGTCTTCGTTCGCGGGGGTTGCCTTCCTCACCAATACCTGAGTCTCCTTCTTGATGGCTCTCTCGGAGCCGCACCCCCAGGGGGTCGCACCAAACAACAAAGGGGTTTTCAAATCCTCAGAGCTAGGCTTCTACACTGCCATTCACCTTCTCTGCACCACCAGAAGTCTCCCAACTGATGCTTCTTATTGTATCTACAGTACATGAGTTTCAGTCCCAAAGATGCTCCTTCCCCCCAGGAGCCCAACCTTCAATTCTGGATGACCCTTTCATTCTTTGTTCCTCAACATCCTTCTTACATTGGATCACAAGCTATTGAACCAGATCAGCACCAAGAAAAACAGTTGCAGTTATGCTGCAACGGTCGTAAGTGTGAAAAATGGTCATGTCACTTGTAACTTTGAATGGTCACTAAATGAACTGTTGTAAGTCAAGGATTACCTGTACAAAATACAAAAGCTTCTTTTGCTTGCAAAAGCTGCCCTAAATACCAATCATTAGATTAAAAATACCTGCAAACCGGAGTTACAAATCAGGCAGGGTGCCAGAGCACCTTGAGGAATAAAAATATTTAAAATGCAGTGATAACTATCAAGTAGCCATCTCTTGCTCATAAAGTGAAACCCTTTAGCAGAGAGGTCATTTAAGCTCTCCAGAAAAAGCAGACCCAGGAAAAGCAATCCTTAGATCCATTTGAACACTTAAAAATACCAGCTGGTCTCACTCACCTCACAAGATATCCTAAGGAAATCACCCAGATTTAAGGAAAGGTCACATGCCCCCAGAAAGGCAGTAAAAAAAATCAGTGCCAAGCTTGCATTCTGCCTCTTGGAAGTATACCCTAAAAGGACAGTGCCAGATAGTATTAAAGCAGTGAAGGAAGACCCTCCCAAATAGAAAAAGAAACCATGAGGAAAGAAAAATTCAAACACAATACAAATAATTAAATCACAACAGTAGCTGTTGCTTGTTGAAGCTGAATAGGGAAAATTATCCCATCAATAAACACAGGATTAAACTTCACCAAGCACAGAATTAAGCTTCACCAAAAACCAGTTTTAGACCAAAACTCAGGGTATGTAAACTCATGTTTGAATGTCAATCCTTCTAGCTAGCCAAGAAGCCTTGCTGAATGTCACTCATCTTGGTTCCGTCACTAAAAGCTTTGCTTCATTATTCAGTTATTTCTTCAAAGTACTGATTGTCCAGGGAAGTATTTCCTCCCAACAGCAATGTAAAAATCTTAAACAACCCTTCCCTTTAAGAAAGCCAACAAGTCGAGACAGCAAGTCTAGGCTGCCTGCCAAATGTAAAAAGGGTGGAGAAAAACAAACGGAGATTGCTTCTAACTACCGGTTCTCCGAACTACTTAGAAAGTTAACAAGGGGTTCTATAGAACCAGATAGAACTGGTAGAATCCCACCCCTGCCCAGAAGGCAATGCACGCGTTCCCCCGCCTCCCCGCGCACAGGCACACGGATTTACCCCCTACCACCCCCTTACCTGCATTGGGCATGCGTGTGCCTCCCAGCTGATTTTCAACCCATTTGAGGCCTTTTTCGGCCTCCTAGAGGCTTGAGGGAAGTCTCTGCAGTCTGAAAAATGGGCCGTTTCATCACTTCCGGTATTTCCGAAAGCATAGTGAGTAAGTTTGCTGGGGCTCACGCCGGCACACAATGGTTTGTGTGTGAACTGTGGCATGTGTTATAGGTTCGCCATCACGGATATAGTATCTCCTGCCCACTTTCTTTGTAATTCTCATCCCTTGTTATTTTTCCAGTTTGAAGCAACAAACTTCATTTCAGCTTAAGTCAACAGTAATGTATTAGGAAAGGAATTTTCTGCTGTAAACACAAGGCATCCCAATTGCAGTGCAAGGTCTGAATTAAATGCAAAAATAAATACACCTACTAGGATATGGATCAGAGAATACGGAATTTATTCAGGAAATATGGTGAACATAGCTTGGGCTATATTTACATACTACACCCATAATCTCTGCATCTCTGGTCCTGTCCAAAGTAAATCAATTCCAGTACCATTATTTTCAAAACAATTGATTTTGGTTGCAATTCTGTATTGACACATCTAGAACAAGTCCATACATGTAAAATGTGCTTAGCCAGATAGCACTGGAATATGTGCTTAGCCAGATAGCGCAAAATGTAAAATGTAAAATCACTGAACCAGTAGTTACACCAGTCGGATCCCACCCCTGAATCCCACCACTGCTATAAAGCCTTAATAAGACCACACCTAGAGAACTGCATCCAGTTTTGGTCACCACACTATAAAAAAGATGTTGAGACTCTAGAAAAAGTGCAGAGAAGAGCAACTAGGATGATTAGGGGACTGGAGACTAAAACATATGAAGAACAGTTACAGGAACTGGGCATGGCTAGTCCAGTGAAGAGAAGGACCAGGGGAAACATGATAGCAATGTTCCAATATCTGAGGGGCTGCCACAGAGAGGAAGGGGTCAAGCTATTTTCCAAAGCATTTGAAAGCCAGACAAGAAATAATGGATGGAAACTGAACAAGGAGAGATTCAACCTAGAAACAAGGATAAATTTTCTGACAGTGAGAACAATCAACCAATGGAACAGCTTGCCCTTGGAAGTTGTGGGAGCATCATCACTGGAGGCTTTCAAGAAGAGATTGGACTGCCATTTGTCAGAAATGGTGTAGGGTCTCCTGCTTGGGTGGGGGGTTGGACTAGATGACCTACAAGGTCCCTTCCAACTCTGTTAATCTGTTATCTGTTATCTGTATACATTCCTTCTAAATTGGTTTCAGAAGCAGTAATGGGGGAGAAGCTGGCTGGGTTTACATAAATGCACGTTTGTATATTAGCCATGGCTTGCCTAATCAGTTTATTAAATAATTGGATGGGTTCACTAACACGCTGAGCTGTTCATTGTGTCTTAGAACCCACAATGCCCAACACAAATCAAACAAATGACATTATGTGTTAGATCAGGGTCAATTGAAGAGACAGGACACTCAGGAACAGTAAAGTAACTCTTTACTGAAGATCCCAAATGAAGCATGGGCCAAAAATTTCAGATATAATATTGAATTGGCTAAATGGCAGAATCTTTGGGAGAATAATAGGAACTTAACAATGGCCACAGCGTACAAGGAAAATCTTTACAAAATGTTTTACAGGTGGCATCTTCCCCCAGCAAGGCTTGCCAAAATGTTCAAAAACTTATCACCCAAATGCTGGAAGTGTAAGGATGTGCCACGTACATTCTACCACATGTGGTGGACGTGTAACCACGCAAGGAAATATTGGTGACTGATACAGACATGGGTGGAACAAATGGTGGGAGAACATATTCAATTTAAGCCAGAACTATTTCTTTTAGGAATAATGACAGAAAGTTACAGCAAAGGTATAACATATCTAATAATACATGTATTGACAGCGGTGAGAATGGTCTATGCACAATACTGGAAATATACCACCAGAAAGAGAAATAATAAGGAAAATAATGGCTTGTGGAGAAGAACTCAAAAATAAGGGGGAATCAGAATATTATGATACTTGGAAGAAATTTTATCAATCAAGAAGTTTTTTTTATTTCAGTGAAAGCTGCTGCTTCCTTGCATTCCCGGGTCCAATCTGTGCTCTTGTCCAGCAATCGATGCAGCAGCTCAGCAACCGTCGCTTTCTGTGGCAGAAAATGCTGTAAAAGTTTAACAGGCCTGTAGTTCCATTTTGTTTTTTGGTGTGGGGGCTTCCTTTATGGCTTTAAGTTTGCTGCTGGTGGGGTGAATCCCCGGCCCATCAATTAGAAATCCCAATGGTTATATATGTTTATATTATAATTAATATCAATCTATTAAATATCTGTTACAAAATTTCCTAATCGATTACATTACCATGTCTTTTTATCCAACCATTGATAAAACAAATCCCATATCAGATAAAATTGTTTATCTTTTTGTTCTCTAATTTCAAATGTCAATTTACTCACTTCCGCACAGTCCATAATTTTCTTAATAACTTCCTCCTGCACAGGTATTTTATCATTTTTCCAATTCTTAGCAAATACAATTCTAGCCGCTGTTAAAACATTTACAATCAAATATTTCAAATACTTACTATATATTTCAGGTATAATTCCCAATAGAAATATCTCTGGTTTCAAATCTATATGTTTCTTTATCATTTTTTCCAGCCATGTGTGAATTTTAGTCCAATATCCTTTTGCATCTGAACATGTCCACCACATATGGTAATATGAACCGGGTATCTGATGACATTTCCAACATTTGTCCGATTTATCCTTAAACATTCTCACATTCTCGCGGGGTAGATGCCACCTGTAAAACATCTTATACAAATTTTTTTATATGCAGTTGACATTGTCATTTTATAATTTTGAGACCACAATTTTTGCCATTTCTCTAAATCAATTCCATATCCAAATTTTTTCCCCCAAGCAATCATCATTTCTTTAACTTGCTCCTCCTCCAATTTAAATTCTAATAAATGTCCATAAAGTGTTTTAATTACCTTTTCGTCAGTACCCATCAAAATTTTATCTAAAACAGTCATCTTATCATAAATACCTTCTGTTTTAAAATCTTTATCAAATCTAGATTGTACTTGCAAATATGAAAACCAATTCATTTTTACACCTTGTTCTTCCAACGCTTGCATAGATTTAAGTTCACCCTTTTCATTCAATATCTCAGCATATCTAACTGTTTGTTCCTTTTTTATATATTATTGGATGAGAAAAAGCTTCAATAGTAGATACCCACAGTGGAACTTTTAAATAATATTGTCTTCTTATCTTCTCCCAGTTTAAAAACAATGTCTCTCGAATGTAATGTCTTCTGAAATACCCCGGTGTTTGTTTCCTTATACCAGAGGAAGGCATGCCAGCCCAACAGCAGGTCATGTCCTTCTAAAGTCAATAATCTACTATTCCTTAATGTTATCCATTCCTTTACCCACAGCAAATTTGCCGCCTGGTAATATAATTCCCAGTTGGGCAGAGCAAACCCACCTCTTAATCTTGCATCTTGCAGCAGTTTAAGTTTTATTCTTGCTTTTTTGCCCTGCCAGATGTATTTCAACACAATTTTATTTAAGTCATCAAAGAACTCTTTCTTTAGTCGAATTGGAATCGTCTGGAATAGAAATAAGATACTAGGCAATACATTAAACTTAATTGTTGATATTCTCCCAATCAATGATAATTGTAAGTTTTCCTATTTTATCAGATCTGTCACAATCTGCCATTTGAGCTTAACGTAATTATCCTCCTTCAATGTGCTACATCTTGATGTGATATGTATCCCTAAACATTTAACCTTGTTTGTGACCTGTATTTCTAAAAGTTCTTCCAATTCTTTCTTTCATCTTGCTAACATATTCTTTGTTAATATCTTTGTCTTATCTTTATTTATTTTCAAACCTGCTACTTTTCCATATTCTTCTGTCTTTTCTATTAATTTGGGTGCTGTTTCCAGTGGATCTTCTAATATAAATACTAGGTCATCTGCAAAAGCTTGTAACTTATACTCTTCCTTTTTAATTTTCATTCCTTTTATTTCTTTCTGTTCTCTAATATTCCTATTCAGCATTTCTAACATTAAAACAAACAGCAGAGGTGACAGTGGACAACCTTGTCTAGTCCCTTTTGTTATTTCTATCGATTCTGTTAGTTCTCCATTTATCATAACCTTCGCAGTCTGTCTATGATATATTGCTTCAATGGCTTGAATACATTTTTTTACCAAAGCCCATTTGCACCAATTGCAGTAGCATAAATCTCCAACTCACATTGCCAAAGGCTTTTTGTGCATCTAAAAACATCAAGGCCATTTGCTTTTCAGGATGCGCCTCATAATACTCCAAAGTATCCAGGATTATTCTCATGTTGTCTTTGATTTGTCTCTTTGGCAGAAATCCATTTTGATCTACATGAATAAAGTTAAGTATCTTTTTAATCTTTCTGCCAAGATAGAAGCAAAAATCTTATAGTCTGAGTTTAGTAAAGATATGGGTCTATAGTTTTTAACCTGCTGTGGGTCTGTGTCCTCCTTCGGTATAAGTGTGATATATGCTTTTGTCCATGTTTGGGGTATCCTTTTCTTTAACATAACTTCATTCATAACTTCTAGTAATTGAAGATTCAGTGTTTCCTGGAAAGTCGTAAAATTCCACTGGCAATCCATCTAGACCTGGTGCTTTTCCAACATTCTGTTTTTTTAAAGCTTCTGTTAATTCCATCATTGTTATATTCCCCTCTAACATTATTTCAATGTCTTTAGGTATCTGAGGTAGTTTCGCTTTTTGTAAATATTGCTTAACTTTTTCTTCTTGAATACCCTCTTGAAAGTACAATTTTCCAAAGTAGTCTTGTATAATTTTTTTCTTCTCCTTGTTGCCATAGCAGATATGTCCTTCTTCATTTATTAATTGGCTTATCCTTCTTGATTCTCTCTCCTTTCTCAATTTATAGGCTAGCCATCTGCCTGGTTTGTTTGCATCTTCAAAATAATTCTGTCTGGCATTTTTAATTTTTTGTACTAGTTCCTCTTTTTCCATTAGTCCCATTTTATGTTTAGTTATGTCCATTTTAATTTTGATGTCTTTTTTTTTGCGGGGATTTCTGTAGCTCCTTTTCCAGTTTCTTATAGTCATCTTCCAGTGTCTTGAAGGTCTTTTTCTGTATTATGTTTCTTTTCCTTGTATAATCTATTATCAAACCTCTTGTGTAGGCCGTCATCGTGTCCCAGAGATTCTGTAAAGATGTGTCCTCTTTTTTATTTTTTTTATTTTTTTTTAAAGTTTTATTATTTTAGACAAACATACACAGAAAAACATATGATATGCCGTAGGTTAAAGCTCCTTGTACATCTTTTCCATTCTCATCTATTAATTATTTTTATATATTCTCACATACAAAATATTCCATATTTTTAGATTAATTTATCTTATAACACTTCATATTATCATCCCAGAACCATTCCCGGGAAACAAATGCATACAGACAAATATAAAAAAAAAAAAAAATTCTTTTTTTGAGAACAGTGTGTTACCGGACCCTCCCTTCTCCACGCGACTATAGTTTCAATTATACACTCATTTTGTATATTCTATTCCATTTATCATAGCAAATTCCACTATTTTCCATAATTTCCCCCTTTCTCTAGCTTCTATAGTCTTGCTTCAGTTATTTCATCATTCCATCATTTCATTAATTACATTTCTTTTTCCAATTTTCAATATCTTGCTAATCAATATTATTACACTTTTGTCTATCTTGTTTAGAATTTTATATTATCTTATATTTTACCCTGTAATTACTACCCTAAAGGATAAGACCTCTATCTCTTCTAACCAATTATTGTTTAACTTTTATATTTCACCTTTACCATTATTACCTCTGTTACCCTCTATTTTATATCATCTAACCATTATTAATCAGATTCTGCTTGGTACATTCCTACAAATATCCATTAGATTCTTTTACAAGAGAAAAAGAAAAAGAAGATTATGCATACATATAACAATAATAATTAAAGTAATTATTTCTTTTAAGTTCAATTCAGCCATTGTTAATATTTATCTCCTTCATTCATTTCTATTTAAGATATTTCCGTTTTATTACCATTTAATATCCATATCACTATATTTCATCATCAAGAAGAAAAACAGTATTAAAACGTTCCATACTTCTTATAATTTCCATACTTTCTCTTTAAATTGTTAGAGGCTTTATTCTCTTTCCTTCTTTATCTCCTTTATTTATTAACAGAAAAAGAAAAAAACTATACTAACTTCTTTCTAACTTAACCATATTTATCTCACGTGCCCTTGCAGAATCCTCTCAGTAACTTAAATTAACCATTGTCTAACTGTTGGATTTTAATTTTATGTATTTTTCTTGCTGTTGCTCATCTTGGTTCAATTTTTTACCACTTTCTCTTCTTGTCAACTCCCCTCTTCTTCTCCTTCCCATTTTTCCCTTTATGTCCAATTTCCCTTCTGAAATCCTACCTATGGCTCCTTGCAGTATTATAACTATTTCCCATTTTATACTTTTTTTATTGTTGCCTCCAATCTTAGATTTTTAACTCTCTTTCCTCTTTTCCCCTTTTTTTTTTTTTTTTTCTTAACCCATTTTGGAGTCATTTGATCATTGAAGATGGCTTTTTCTTCTTGTCCCTTCCCTTCTTGTTCATCTGATGCTTCCTGTAATTTTCTATATTTCAGGATCTCCATTTCTATCATTTTTACCTCTTCTTTAATGTCTTTAAATAGTATTTTTAGTTCTTCAAAAAGTGATGACATTCTGAAAGAGATTTTTCCCTTTAAAGCAACCCCCAGAAGACTTTAATCCTTCGCTAAGATCCTCTAGCCAGAGTTCTCCGATAATCCACAGCCGTTTCTTATTTTCTTTTTCACTTTCAGTTTTCGGGGCTTGGCTTGCACGCAGACTTCCTTTACTATGTACTCTTTTCACGTCTTGTTGTGAATCCACTCTAATACAATTTAACTCCAGGTGGTATCCTTTGTTTCCAGACTCCACCCTATTTAAGCTCCTTTTCCCCCTGTTTTCTATCTTTGACTCTTTTAAAAAGAATTCTTTAAAGTTATTCAAAAGTCTTTATCACATGGTACTTTATTTTCAGCTGAAAGCAGCCTATTAATATCCAAGTGAATCAATGTCCAATTCTTGTAAATCCTTTCTTGATATTCCAAGCCAGTTGAAGCGATCAGTATTTGAGGAAAAAAAAGAGACCAATTTTCCCCTCTTAACCCTTTCATTCACAGCTGTAAAAGTCTTTTAGAGATAGCATTGTTTTTGGCTGTTTAAATTCAGGTACCTTTAATAGTTGTTTTCAATTGCAAGCCCGGTATGTCACACTTTCTCCTTAAAGCTTCCTCCTGCACATTCTTTTCCGTTCGAGTTCTTCTTTGAGGTGGCCATTTCTGGCCAGCCACTTCTGCCGCCTTCGGGAAAACCAGCTGGGGAGAAGAGATGCAGCTCTCCTCAACCCTGCTGGCAGCTCCCCAACCTTCACCACCTCTACAGGGTGGTTTCAACCCCAAAGCCAGCCAGCTCGGGGTCTCCAGTGGTGAGCACGGATCAAAACTGCGCACAGTCGCAGATTTTGGTCCGTTCACGAAGAGGCTCAAAACAGGTCTTTTTCTGTATTATGTTTCTTTTCCTTGTATAATCTATTATCAAACCTCTTGTGTAGGCCTTCATCATGTCCCAGAGATTCTGCAATGATGTGTCCTCTTTTTTATTTTTTATTTTATTTTTATTTTTATTTTATTTTCTTTGAAGAAGAAAGTCAATTCTTTCTCAATTTTCTGCTTAAAGTCTTTTTCTTTTAAAATCATATTATTCAAAGTCCATCTAGATCTCTTCTTTTGTCCTTTCCATGTAACTATTATTGGATTGTGGTCAGCCCAAGTACTTGCTTCTATTTCAATTTCTTGTATGTTCAAAATTAGTTCTGCTGACATCCAAATCATATCAATTCTAGACCAAGATGTATGTCTATTTGAGTAATAAGTATATCGCTTATTCTCCACATTTCTCTCTCACCATGCGTCTTTTAAATTTAATTCTTCTATCATCTGAAAGAAGGATTTTGGCAGTGTCTTTCTAATTTTCCTTGTTGATTTCTCCGTTTTATAGTCCATTTGTTCATTAATTATTCCATTTAAATCTCCCATCATGCAAATATTCACATAGTCCAATTCAATTATTTTCATATGTAATTTCCTATAGAATTCTTCTTGATTATTATTTGGAGCATAAATTGCAATTAACAATGTTTTAACATTATTGTCCATCATTTCCACCATCAAAATCCTTCCTTCATCATCTGAATAAATTTGTTCTTCCACAATTGTGTCTTTAATATTTAGGACTGCCCTTGCATACCACTCGGAGGCTTCAACTGGTGCAGAATGTAGCCGCGCGGGTAGTGATGGGAGCCCCCCGATACTCCCATATCACACCCCTCCTGCACGGCCTGCATTGGCTTCCGGTTGCCCTCCAGGTGAGATTCAAGGTTTTGGTGTTAACATTCAAAGTCCTACATGGCATGGGTCCAGGATATTTACGAGAACGACTCCTCCCAGCATCAAGTACCAACCGCCCTGTACAGGCACAGACGTCTCCTCGGGTGCCGTCATGACTCAATGTCACCTGGCGGGGACCCAGGGGAGTGCCTAATCTGTGGCGGCCCCCACTTTATGGACTCTTCTTCCGCTAGAGCTCCAGCTGGCTCCCGATCTCTGCACCTTCCGCCACGAGTTAAAAACCTGGCTGTTTTTGCAATCTGGGCTGTGTTGACTCTTTGGGGTTGTTTATTTTAATTCTGGGGTTTTAATGTTAATTCGGCTTACAATTTGTTTAATATATTTTTTAGGTAATTTTACTGTTAGTATTGTATTTTAGCTGTGAGCCGCCTCGAGTCCTTTAGGAGAGGGGGCGGCATATAAGTCGAATAAATAAATAAATAAATAAATAAATAAATAAATAAATAAATAAATAATATACAAGACCACACCTCTTTTTTTTACATTGTGTCAATGATGTAAATAATTTCCCTAATTTTTTCTGTTTCAGTAAATATTCATGTTGTTTTTTAATATGCACTTCTTGTAAGCAGATTATGTCAAATTTATACTTCTCTAATTTATGAAATACTTTCCTTCTTTTGGTAGCTAAGTTAAGTCCATTTATATTGATCGAAATCAACTTTCGTTCATCCATATTAAGCTTTATACGAGGGTTTAATTGCTCTGGTGGATCTTAATTCTCGTTCTCTGGGTACACCACCTACTGCACCTTCTTCCTTTTCTTTCTCTATTATTGTTATACACTCCTCTTGAAATTTGGTTAACGACTCTTCTTTTCTTGTATCTTCCTCTTTTCCTCTAAAATATTCTTGGTAAATTGTTCAGCTTTTACAACTGTGTCAATTCTGTGTCTTTGCTCCTGCCAATTAAACAGGAGACCTTCTGGTATCAGCCATCTATAATTCACTCCTCTTTTCAGCAGTTCTTTGGTCAGGAATAGGTATTCTCTTCTCATCTCTCTTATTCTTCTCGGTATCTGTTTCAACACAATGATTTCTTTGTCTTTGTACTTCAATGCTTTCTCTCTTACCACCTGAAGTATCTGTGTTTTAATAATTTTCTTAGTGAACCTGATGTGAACTTGTCTTGGTAGTTTATTTCTCATTGCATATCTTGTATAGACACAAAATACTTCATCCATCCCATCCATCATCTCTTTAGTTATCTCCAGTGCTTCTGCCAATATTTCTGTCATTATTTCAGTCAAATTTTCACCCCTTTCTTCCTCTATATTTTGAAATCTCAAATAAAATTCTGATCTATCCACTTCCCATCGTAATGATCCACTGTTGCCTTTTTCAACTTCACTCAATCTAGTATCAATATTTTCAATTTTCTTGGCAGTCAGAGCGTGTGTGATTGCCAAGAGTCTTATCAGCTGCAGCAAATTGGCTTTTGGAGACAGGCCAGCGTGACTCTCTGTGCGGGTGTTGGTGCCAAGTTTCCTTACCTTCTGGAGAAGGGAAGGGGAGACAGAACAACATCTGTGGGCTGTGTGGATGTATGGGGGACCCCTGTTGCCTCTGACGGTGGTAGGTTGGCTGACTCACTCTGCAAGCCTCAGCTATTTGACCCTTGTGATCACATTGATGGCAGATAGTGTCTTTAAACTTACAAGATGCACTGGGGTGATTTCCCCCACAGCTTGCACACCAAGGAGGTCTCTGTCCCATTTCCAACTGTCCTACCTTCCTGCTGGCCTTTACTCGGTAGATGTCCTCCTCCTTGGTACTTTCATCATGTTCTGGGCTCCCTGGTTGCCCGGCGGTTGTTCCTCTGGATGAATGGACACTGTTTGAGCCTCTAATTTTGGCAGCTGATCTATCGGAGGTTTCAGCTGCTCGGGCTTCCTCGACTGAGACTTTAAATGGGACATCCTGCCTTGCTAGTAGCCGTTTTTGTAGATTTAAGTCCCTCATTCCTAATATGAGCCTATCTCGTATCATGTCTTCCATGTTTGGAAATTTGCAGTTGGTTGCGAGTTTTCTTAGAGTTGCCACAAACTAGTTAATTGTCTCTCCTGCTTGCTGGTTTCTGCTATAGAATTCGTGTCTACAAGCCAGTGGCGATGCAGAGGGCTCAAAATGTTCCTTAAGCTTCTCTTGCACCATTGTCCATTCTATAGTCTCTACATCTGTGGGTGACACTAGGGTTTCTGCTATTTCATACATTCATGGCCCACAGTAGCTAAGGAAAAGTGCCCTTAGGATCTGCCAAATCCTGGAGACTGTTGGCTTCCATGAACATCTTAAATTGGCCCATATAGGAGGAGGATTTCTCGTTTGCTGCATTGAACGGAGCTGGTGGTGCATGGATGGTCATCCTGGATCTGGCCGATGCACTTTACAGTCACGCTTGCTGCAAAGATGGCTGTGGATGCCATGTGGAGTTCCTCGTCCTTTGTTCTCTTCTAGGATCCGACCTTCAATGCCAGTGTTAGACCAGGGTCAATTGAAGAGACAGGACACTCAGGAACAGTAAAGTAACTCTTTATTGAAGATCCCGATAGAAGCAGCTGAGCCACTGCCAGCTCCCTGCTTTTAAGCTAGGAGCTGTCTGGTGTTTCAGCCACTGACAGCGCTTCAATTTCCCGCTGGGGAAATTGCTCCAATGCTGAATATTCAACATTATGGATTAGTAATACAATATGTGAACCTGACTGATCTTAACTGATCTTAACTGAAGCAGTTACAGTAAAGTGTTTTAATCCACAGTAGAAGGGGAAAGGAAGAAAAGATCCTCTCCCAGATACAGTGGTTGGTTATCTCACCTCTGCTTAATGCCAGTGGAGGGTTCCCCAGCTTCTCAGATGATCAACTTGGCTATTAAATGTTTGTATAAACAGGGAGGTCTTAATATTTCATCAAATCCCTGTTCAATTAATCCTTGTTTGGGTCCTAAATTTGGAACAACCAAAAAACCATTTTTTGTGTAATTTATGGGACAATCCTTCAGATACTACTCTGTTAAGCATATCTCCAAGATAACTGTATACAAATCCCTTCATATTTTTCTTATAAAGTTTAGGCATAATTGTTTATGCCTCCTCCAGGTAATATACTGCCTCAAAACGTAATAACAGACTCCACAATTCTTGATAGACCTCTGACCTGATCCAGCAAGACAGTCCCAATTATGTATTTAATCAACCAACATTTTGATTAAACACATATGTTTAGTCAATGCCATCACAACCTCACTTTGTTTATAATGAACTGGTTATTTAAGGACTAAAAAGGCCATCTCCCTTGCTGGAACTGTGGAAAGGACAGTGTATGGTTAGCTTGTAACCAGTAAAATCTCTGAACTGATTCATAAATTCATAAAACTGATACTAATTTGTTTTTGGTTTTTTTTAACATATCAGAGGTCTATTGCTTCCTGTGGTAGAAGTCAAGTCAAGGTGGAACTGATTAAATAGCTTGTGATAAATTGGGTCTCCGTGCATTTATGCCTAAAAAAAGTTTGAGTAGCCAATGGAACAGTTGCACTGTCCTGAAAAACAGGGATGTTGAGGGTGTGTTATTAAGTAATCGATGAAACCCACCATATGGAACTGGTGCTCAAAGTTTCTTTGTGGGTTTAGGAGGTAAAGCAATAAGATCAGTGTTGCTTAGACAAAAGTTGGTTGCATTAACTGTTAAACCTGTCCTTTGCTCTGGCAGTTCTCCTACTTCTTCCTTCTGGGTTTGGTTGCTTATCCCAGTTTCTAGTATATCGTGCATTGGATCCTGGTGCACATGTGGAGAATGGAATTCTGCTTTGCCGTCTATGTAACTGCCAGGTGGAAGGCTCCCTGCAAACATAGACAAACCACAGGCTGAAAGACTAGGGGAGAAAATCCCTCACAGCTCTTCCAGGGACATCCCACCCATCCAGTCCAGCTACTTCTACCCATCCCTGTTTTACAAAATCAGCATGCTACAATGCTCACAGTCAGCCGTAAGGTGTCACTGCTGATTTAGTTACTTCCTCCTGGCAGCCAATTTCTCTTTTACCTATCAGGGTCACCTCTTAGCAGGTGGAAGATTATCCCTTAATGCATTAGGAGGGGAACAGGTTAGCTGCCCCATAGTCTCCCCCCTCCACAAACTGAGCTGAGATTATAGGCTTAGCCAAATTTCCAGCAATCCTGCCAGAGAAGGGAAGAGGCAGAGTTCAAGGAAGTTAGGCTTTGGTGTTCTGGGGGTTAAATGATGATGCTTGGTTAGCTGCCTTGGAAAAGGGGGAGCAATGCTCAACCAGCTTCCAGATGGAAAGAAGCAATGGATTAACTTAGTGGATTCTGCCATGGGCTGTTAAGGACGCTGATATCTGGCTCTCCAACCTCATCCCTCTGAGATATCTCAAAACTCCAGCTCAGTCTTCCAATCCTGAGTCAGATCCATCCTACCCAGCTTCATCCCCCAACTGACAGGTCCCCCACAATCCTTCACGCATACATAGATCTCATCTTCCGTCTCCCACCATGCCTTGCAAACTGAGCCCTGAGCTTCTTTAGTTGTGATTATTCAACCCTGAGCTGTGCTACCCTGCTCTTCTTTCTGCTGGTCCATCTGCACAGTGCAGTCCACTGTCTCTTTAAGTTGCTCCCACACTGTGCTGACAGCTGCTCCCCCTCCCTCCCTCCCTCCTTCCCCCGACTGTATTTCTCTCTGTGTCTGTCACAGCAGCTCTGCTAGGGACCAACCCTCCCACCACCATCCCCCCTTTCCTCTCCATCCCCCCTCACCCCCTGGGGGACAATGAGCCTTCCTTGTGGACACCCGGAGGGATCCCAGCCCCACTGACCCTCCCCATCCTCCGCTCTGCCCTCCTTCCTCCTCCTCCTCCTCCCCCATCACCCCAACCCTGCAGCCTGAGCAAGATGTTTCACGCCTTGGTAGCAGGGACCATTGTCTTCCCTGGCCTCTTCCTGTTGTCCAAAAACGGCCTCAAGTGGCTACCGGGCCTGCAATGGGAGGAGGCTGACGCAGTCATCGTCTCAGCCAGGTAACCAGGGATGCAGGAGGGGATGCCAGCAGGATCTAGCAGTCCAGATGGTGGACAGGAAGGAGGGCAGGCAGAAGGCCTCAAGGATGAGCTGCTGGGCACCTGGATTTTTGTAGGTTTGTTAGTTTGATGTGGGTGGTTTTAAGAAAAAGGGGGGAAATATGGGTTCTGGGGAGATGGAATGGGAAGGGAGAGGGGTTTTTTGGAGGGGGAATGGTGTCCTAATCCCTAGCAAGCTTTCCTGGTAGCTTCAAAAGGAGAGGTTAAAGCTGGAAGCCAATTCTTGGACTCACTGGGAATAGAGTAGGGTGCATTGAATTTCAAACTCTCTTGGACCTGTAAGGGATCTCTATAAATAGAAAAGTGTCCAGGATTTTCTGGAAGAAGCATTGTATTGAGGTCAGGAGCTAGTTGATGTGCCTAGGATCCCACAGTGGGAGTGGGATCATTGTAGGAAAAGCAACCAACACAGTGAGAGCTGAAGGGGTGTCACTGTCACCTCTTCATAACCCAACAGTAGTGATAACTCAAGAAAGTCAAGTCTTAGCAAGGTGTTTTGAGCCTGGGATCGAGGTGTCACCAAATGGGTTATTGGAGTCACTGTGACTTTATTAAGCTGTACATTAAAGTACCCACAGCTCTGCACTCCAAAATGGAAATTCTTTGAAAACAGGAGTCTTTCAGGAGGCTAGATGTTTTGTTCGGGTATAGTAAGAGATGCTTAAAAAAAGTGGCATGTAGTGAAAACCCCGGAGATGTCTTCTAAGATGTGGCAGGGGACACCCAGTTGCTCTCATCACTTAGGATGTTTTCTTTTAAGCGTGAAAGCCTCTCTACTGACTGACTTCTGGAATTACTTGAGAATGTAGCAGGGTCAACGGGCAGCTGAACCATTTAACCATTGCGACTTACCTCCAAATATATCCAGCCAATGGCAGTTGTTATGGGATGGTGAAAAATGTGTGGGTTGGAATTAAAGCTGTTGGTCAAGGCTGGAAGAGTTCTGGAGCAATGTAATAGTCTAGGCTGGCTCCCAGAGTATCAGATTGGGATTGAAAACTACTGTTTTGGCCTCATAACTTCAGACCTAAAATGGAAATAGGGTTCTAGAATCCAAGAGAAGAGGAAGGAGAAACCACAGTTACTTAAACTTCTTACCATTTCCCATTCTCCTATCACAGACTTGTCTCCTCAGTGCAGGCTATTATGGCTTCCACAGTTGGCTACATCATCTCATCATCCTGCAAGCACATTATCAATGACCAGTAAGTCAGCATTTATGGTGTAATGCCAGAGCAGCACTGTGGTGCAATAACCTTATTCCTACCCCAACTCCATCTCTACCTTATTTTCTGAGTGCAGCTCAGCCAGCATCTTGGCAAGGTCACACTACTGAGAAATTTGATACCTGTGCCAGGAGTGGCACCAAATTTAGAACAGGATGACAGTGACATGTTCCAAGCAGATGTACCTCAATGAGTAGGCTGGATCAGGAAGCTGGGAGCAGGGCAGAGAGTTTGGGGCCACCAACAGGAGTGCTATGGTTGATAGCAGTGTAGGGTGAAGCACTGGGTTGTGGACCCAGAGAAAGCGTGTTCAGGATTCTGTTCCAAAAAGAGGTGTTTCAGGATTATGGGGGTGGTGGAGACAAGATGCTTTGCATATAAAGATTGCACCCACCACAAAACTTAGTAGAGATGTTAGAGTAAGTAAGACAAAAGTAGCAGGAGGGCAGAAGCCAAGCTTTGTTGAACATGCACAATAAAGTGCTGTCCATGGTACTGCAAAACCCCATGGCCCTCTGAATTGGTAATTTCCCCTTTCAGCACCATGGACAGCCCCACTCAAACTACAGCAAGTCTTCCCATTCTGGTCCTGTAGTGTAATCCTAAATCCTCATACAATATATAGGGGAGTTGATTTCCACAATATCTGCTGGAAATAAACTCCAGGATCAGATTTGTCAGTTCCTCTGGCTTCTGGGAGGGCTGCCAGACCTCAGTTTCTGCAGAATCCAAATTGGCAGTAGGGCAAATTGGCAGTAGGGCAGTTCTGCAGGACAAGAAGGACTGGGAATGCAGCACAAGTCCACACTGGGGAATTCTGAGGACAGAGCAGGATAGAGATGAAAGTTTGGGGTGGCTGTAAGATATGGCAGGCGGTGTAGTTGGATATATTTCTGTCATGTCCTTTCTTGCGTTTCCCCCCAAGGATAGTTTAGTTTCTCATTAATAAATGCAGTTGGAATTAATTCCCTCCCTGGGTGATGTTAGATAGGCATGTTGCAGCAGCAGAGGGAATTAGACCAAAGGAACAGCTGCTTCCATTGCTGATTTGCATTCTGTGTATGTGTAATTAAGTTTTATAGAGCAGCCAGTGATGAGGAACTCCAGGGCCCTTAGGAGAGGAGGAGGTTAAAACAGAGGGAAGTTGGATTGTTGGGTCCTCTGCCATGAGCTCCAATTGGATATGCATAGAAGGAGGAAGCTATGAGATAAGACTTCTCTTAAGGATGTGAAAACTGCCTTAGCATTTTTATTTTCACAAAGATATCACAGTGCCCCTTACACAGCAAATCTCCTTCTGGGAAGTAATGTGAGGTTTCCCTGGCAACATTTCAATACTTCTGAAGTATCCTTTTCATTGACCCTTGTGCCTAAAAAGCAAGAAAGAACACTTCCTATGTTAGTCTTTCAGCATGGAAATCAATTACTGTTGTACCCATCCTCAAAGCATACAGCCCAGTCCTCCTAAATGTGCTTCAGACCCAAATGCCCTACTTTTTCTCAGGTCTGGACTCCACAAGGACGTCTGAGCTTAGCATCCTGCATTGCACTGCTGCTTTGGCATTTGGCCTAATCACCTTGCATGGAGCAGAGAGTATTGTCAGCAGAAATGTTTGGGAGAGGGAGAGAGATAGCAAAGAGCTGAGCAAGGGATACGATGGTTAAGAAGTTGGGTCCCATCTGTAAAGAAACATTTTCAAAAATGAGTCCACACCAGGAAATTCTTTTAAAACCTCTGTATTTTAAGTCATTTTAAGTAGAATGAGACTAACTCCAATGTTCTGAATTTACATTCATCTCAAGTGCCTTTTTATAGAGTTGGTGGGTTTCTAAGCAAAGTTGAAAGCATGGGTCCCAGGTAGATGCTAGCAAGCCAAAGCATCCTGTTCACAAAGTCCAGAGGGAGTAATATGGTAGGATCTGATAAGTAAGGAGGAATTCCTAATAGTATACCTGTCCTAGGTGTAGTAGTGTCTGGAGTATCTTAGAAATAAGGTGTAAGCAAGTTAAAACTGGAGAGAAACCACATTTGCTCCAGGAGCAGAAGGTTGTGATCAGGATCAGGGAGTTGGGGGGGGGGGCAGGGACGACAGGACAGTGTGAGCAAGGCAGAATCTATGTTAGCATTGTACTTGGGAGTGAAGCACATCAACATGTTGTCAATTCCTCATTGATTGTGGCCTTGAGTCTGTTCCAGAGGGGTGGAAAGTGTCCTGCTCTTCCATCCCCTTTGCTCGTGGCTCAAGTTATCTGCAGGGATTACTGTGTCTATTAGCTGTTTATATTCCTTTACCCCTTTTCACCTCCTGCAGGCACTGGCTGACTTCCAACTATACCCAGTTTGCAGTCCCTTACTTCATCTATGATATCTACGCTATGTTCCTGTGCCATTGGCACAGGTACCAGGTCAAAGGGCATGAGTCAAGATGCGTTGAGACCCAGATGCTGCACACTGCCACCCGTGCCTACTTGCACAAGGAATTACTGATGGTGATTCACCATCTTTTCATGGTGTTGGTTTGCTTCCCTGTGTCTGTGGTGAGTGGGACCAGGGAGGACCTGTGTGCACAGATGAGGATGGGAAGGGAAGGGATGGGGATGCAGCAAAAGCTGCAAATAAGGATGCTGTGCTTTAGAAGATGCTGCCTCACCTGCCCAGGTCTGCCACATTTATGCCTTTTCCCCTTTCAGCTGTGGCGTCAAGGCAAAGGTGACTTCTTCCTGGGTTGTATGTTGATGGCTGAACTTAGTACTCCTTTTGTCTGCCTTGGAAAGGTTCTCATCCTGGTGAGTATCACCCGCTTCTGAGCTTCTCTTAGGGGAGAGGGGGAAGAGAAAGGTTCGGATTGGTTTTTACCTTGGTGTACATTACAGGTAGCCCTTGACTAATAACCACAAGTAGTCCTCAACTTATGACAACTGAGCCCAAAATTTGTGTGGCTAAGTGAGAATTTTGTTAAGTGAGTTTTGCCCCATTTTATGACTTTTCTTGCCACATTTATTAAGTGAATCACTGTAGTTGCTAAACTAGTATCATCATTAAATGACTCTGTTTCCCCATTGACTTTGCTTGTCAGAAGGTCACAAAAGGGGATCACATGACCCTGGAACACTGCAACCATCATAAATGTTGTTAAGATATTGAAATTTAAGAGCTGACCAGTTGATGGAAGGCTGATGCAATGTAAGGATGATGCAATGTAAGGATGATGCAATGTAAGGATGATGCAATAAGGATGATTCAGTATAGCATGGGTATTGCCCTTTTAAGATGAAGAATGGATCCACAGAAGTTTTACCTTTTTAAGAGGTGTCTATATAAAGGCAGCCATTAGAGGGTGTGTTTTTCTCTCCTTGTGTCTGGTATCCATTGCAGAGTTTTCTGTGTTGAGTTAAGAAGATTGATTGCTTGTCTCTGTGTGCTGTGTTTTGCTCCTGGGTTGTCTCATAATAGTAGTCACACTGCAAATGCTCTGACAGGTTATGGGCCTAGTACAGAGAGAAGGTCAGAATAACTGAAGAGCCTAGAGAGAAGAAAAATCCAATGGGAGCTTGCACCAGAGTAAGTGGTTTAAATCATGGTTAGTGGCAACATGGCCTCTGTCGGCGTAATGGGAGGAGGTTTCTTGGTGTCTCAGCTGAATGAGACAAACTACCTCTCCTGGAATGGGAAGATGGAGATGTACCTGCAGAGGGAGGAGTTGTGGACAATTGTTACCAATCCACCGGTGGTCCTGGTTGATGGGGACCAGAGGAAAAATGAAAAGGCATTAGCCAGCATAATTTTGGCTTTGGAGGACAGTCAGCTGATACACATGAGGGGTCTCCAGTCTGCAAAAGGGTGCTGGGAGGCATTGCGCAGTGTGTACATGAGAGAAACTATGTGCAGTAAAGTGTTGCTGACTAAGAGACTGTATAAGGCACAGCTAAAGCCAGGGGAGAGTATGTCCACACACCTGCAAAATATGAGGACATTCCTTGAGTTGGAAGAAAGAGGAATGACATTTACTGAGTCACACAAGATGTATATGGTGCTCAGTTCCTTGGACAGTTCATGGGATGTTCTTGTGACCAGTCTAGAGTCTATGCAAGAGCAGGATTTAACCATGGCATATTTAACTGGTCGATTGTTAGAGGAGGAGCAGAAACAACTGGAGAGGCAGCCTGGAAAGGGAGGAGAGAGCGTTCAGCACAGACCAGCATCTAAAAAGGGCCAGGATGGTGGCAGAGCAGCTGAGAGAATGAATTTTGTGAAAAGATGCTACATGTGTGGTTCTACTGAGCATCTCCAGAGACGTTGCCCTGAGAGGAGGAACAGAGGAGCAGCAAGACAAGGGCACAGGACTACTCAGCACATGTGGAGCTGTTCTCCAGTCATTTTCCCTGGCAGCATCAATGACTGAACACACCAGGAATACGTGGTTGTTGGACAGTGGGGTGAGCCAGCATATTGCTAACAATCCACAAGCATTTTCTGGTTTGAAACCAGCAAAGCAAACGTGGGTTAGTCTGGTCAATGGACAAAGAGCTGCTGTAAAAGCAGAAGGTAATGTTTATGTACCAGAAATAGGTGAAACATTGTACAATGTCTTATATGTACCTGCATTAGAACATAATCTGTTGAGTATATCCAAATTAGACAGGCAGGGTTATGAAATATCGCGGCCCCTGACCTCTGGAACCAACTCCCCCTGGGACTCCGTCTGGCCCCTGACCTCCGTTCTCACAGAGTGAATTGAAGACCTGGTTATTTAACCAAGCCAGGCTGTGACCCTTTGGGGGTTATCATGGTTTTATCATGTATTTATGTAATTATATTTCAATGGGGCTTGTTAGTTTAATTCTTTTTTAATTATTTATTGTTCTTGTTGTTTTAGTTGTGAGCCGAGTCTTCGGAGATGGGGTGGCATACAAGTCTCATTAATAAATAAATAAAATAAATAAATAAATATTATTTGCAGGGGGGCAATACACCATTAGGAAAAATGGACAGATATGTGCATGAGGGGTTAAGAAGGATGGCCTGTACATTCTAGGAAGGCAGGAGAATAGTTGTGCACATGTACTTATGAATGTTCACACACATAATTGTGTACATTTGTTACATAGGAGTTTGGGGCATGCAAGTTTTGATGTACTTCAGAAAATGCCAGACCTAGCTGAGGGGCTTAAGTTAAAGAAATGTAATGTATATTTAGATTGTGCTGTTTGTAAGGAGTCAAAATTCAAAGTGTATCCTGTAAGTAAGAAAAGTGCAAGAACAACAAACAGAGTATTGCAATTAGATCGTGCTGATTTGGTTGGCCCTATGGCACCCTCTTTAGGAGGAGCTAGATATGCCTTAGTTGATGACTACAGTAGATATGGGTATTGTTATTTGCTGAAAAACAAGACTGAAGTGTTGCAACAATTCAGGCAATGGGTAACACTTGTAGAGCGATGGTATGGGTGTAAAGTATGCCAACTACAAACATATAGAGTTTATGTCTCAGAAGTTCCAAAGGTGGATAAGCAGTCTAGGCATAAGGCATGGAAAAATCAATCCATATTTGCCCGTTGAAAATGGAATGGCTGAAAGGAGGAACAGTGTGATACAGACCATGAAGGACGCATTGCTTGCTGATGCAGGCATGAGTAAAATATACTGGGGGGAAGCCATGAGGACAGCGAATTATATCATTAATAGGTTATGGAGTGTGGCAATACAGGAAATACCATATTTCCTGTTGCATGGAAGGAAACCCTCATTAGCTCATTTAAGAACATTTGGCAGTTATGCCTGGGTGCATATTCCAAAAGGTACCAGGAAAAAAGGACAAAATAAGGCCAGGAAGCTTAGGTTTGTTGGGTATGAGCCAGGAACAAAAGGGTACAGATTTACAGATGGTACCAAACAGGTAGTAATTTCAAGATCTGCTAGTTTTGCGGAGCAGAACAATTGGAACAAGGTACATGCTAATCACAAAGTGTTCATGCCAATGCATAGTCCCAATGTACTGGAAGGTGAAACAGGGAAGATGAGACAGGAAACCAGGTCAAATATAGATATAGAAGAGGATAGACCTGTGATAAAAAGTGAAGACACAGAGGAGATAGATATAGAAGAGGAAAGACATGTAACAAAAACGCAGGAACATATAATACCAAGGAGATCTGAGAGGAGTAATAAAGGTATACCTCCTGAATGATTCACTGCAAGTGAGGTTAGAGCATACAGTGTCAGGTATGAACTTCAAAGTTGTCAGATGATGTCATTGCCAGAATGGAATAAGACAGTAGGGCGCAAATGGTGTTACATGTCAACTCATAAAGCATTCCTATGCTTGTTTTAGTAAACTAAACTACCAGAGCTTTTGCCCGCGAATATATTTATTTGAAGAACATGATTGATGACACCCAGCCTGTGAACATGCTTAATTGGAGAATCTGATTTATGAGACACCCGGGGGGAGGGGGGAAACAGGGTCACAGGTGACTGTAAATTACGTATGCCAGAGTCGGCTTCATACGAGTCATGCCAGTATGTCACCTCTAATAAATCCTTTGAAGTTTTTTGAAGTTTGGCTCGAGACTCATGATTTAATTAGGGCGATTGCTGGAATCCTGACAGCAAGCCAACTCTCCTAATAAATCAATATTACTGGGGTCCTGGGTCCTGGCCTCTCCAATTGTTTCCCGACATCTGGGGTGCGTGGAGAGAAACTCAGGTAGCCATGGCAGAGGGCAGGCTATCAGAAGGAGAAACAGACTTGGCCTCCAGCCAGAAGCAAACAGAAGCTGATAGCATAATTAAAGCTGGAGGTCAGTCCGCCTTGAATTCTGAAGCAGAGAAACCTGCTCCAATGGAGGAAAGAAAACCAGGTAAGTACTGGTGGAAAAAGAAAATTCCTAAAGCCTCTGAGGCTGAGTTTTCCCACCCCCAGGGCCAAAAAGGGAGAAGGCCCTTGTGTGAACTGGGAAGAGTGGATTGGATGTGGGACTGGGCACAGGCCAGGGCCCCAAAGTCCCTGACAGAATCCCTGGGGAGATCCATGGAGCAACTGAGGGAGGAATTTGACCAGGCCACCATTTGGGATGATGGCCCATCATGCTGCCCAAAAAAGAGGGGAGTTTTTACAGAGCCCTTTGAAGTAAGGAGAAGCAAGCGAGATCACAGCCCTCCTTCTCCACCCACCAGAAGAAAAAGGAGTCCGAAGCTGCAGCCAGTGCCTCTTCCATGCAGTAGGCAGCCCCCTCCCCCTGTGTGAACTAGAGCCGGGGAAGAAGGCCAGCCACCTCGAGCGCAGGCTTACAGAGGGCAACAGGAGGAGGGAGGAGCAGTACTCAACGAACTGCCCAGTTCAGAGGGAAATTTGATGGGGACCCAGACCAGCTAGCTCTATTCCTTGACTCAGCTGAGATCCACCTAGAACGCTATGGACACCTCTACCTATCCCCCAGAGCCATGGTGAATACTATTTCTGAGGGGCTAGAGGGAGAAGCAAGAGGATGGCTAGCAACCCTCCACAAGAGAAGGGCCCCCCAACTGCAGGGCATAGATGACTTCCTACGACTGCTAGAGGCCAGATTTGAGAAGGCAGAGGAGGACCTGTAGGATGAGCTCAGCAACCTAAAGCAGGGAGGGCAACCCATCAAGGAACACATCCATGAATTCAGGAGGATCAGTGGGAAGCTACCCCTTTTGCCTGAGTAGATGCTGGTTCATTTTTTTCAGAACAAGCCTACACAAGCAAATTAGCTAAGTAACCATCAGACAACAACACCACGACTGGCAAGACCAACCCGCAAGCGACCTAACCACAAAACTCAAAAGCGAACTACTAGCAGACCCCTGGTTCCGGGACAATCAACACATCTTGACAAAAAGAGATGACCTAGCGTGGAAGGGGACGAAACTCTACATACCAGAATCCCTACACACACTAGTCCTCCAGAGGACCCACAACACCAAACCGGCAGGCCACTTTGGGTTCTTAAAGACTTTACATTTAGCACGGAGGCAATTCTGGTGGCCCGGCATAAAAAAAGACGTGAACAGTTATGTGAAGAGTTGTACCATCTGTGCCGCAATGACAAAACAGCCAGGAAACACCCCTGGACTGCTACAAACGGTAGCACAGCCAACAAGGCCATGGGAGGAGATCACAGTGGATTTCATAGTGGAGTTGCTGACAAGTGGGGGGAACACAGTGATCTGGACTGTAATAGACTTATTCTCCAAATAGGTGCACTTCATACCTTTCAGTGGACTACCCTCAGTCCACCAGTTAGCCAAGCTGTTCCTGAAGCACATCTACCACCTGCATGGAGTACCATGAAGAATTATCTGAGACAGAGGAGTCCAGTTCATGGCCTAAGTTTGGAGGGAGCTCCTGTGGACTATTGGGTTGTCCCAGGGCCTTAGCTTGGCTTTTCATCCAAGTACCAATGGGGGGACAGACAGATTGAACGCCATGGTAGAGCAGTACCTGAGGTGCTACGTGAATTATCAGCAGTCCAATTGGGCAGCACTCCTGCCTTTCGCAGAGGTTGCGTACAATAATGCTGTTCACAGTAGCACGGGACTAACCCCCTTCAGAGTAGTGAGTGGTATGGACTTCGTCCCAATGCCTGAGTATCCAAGGGATCCCCCCTCATCAGTCAGCCTGACTGAGTGGATGTCAATATTGAAAGCAACTTGGGAGAATGTTAAAAATGCACTAGCTAAAGCAGCATAGACCTATAAAAAATAGGCAGACAAACATCAAGCTCCACAACAGCCATTCCAGGTGGGGGAGAAGGTCTACCTCTACACAAAATATCTGAGGCTAAAACTCCCTAGCAAGAAACTGGGGCCAAAGTTTATGGGACCATTCCCCATAGTAAAGATTATCAACCCAGTCACCATGCAATTGAAATTGCCCCTATTGCTAGGGAAGATACACCTGGTATTCCATAGCAGCCTCTTAAAACCTGTGGTCACATCGACCCTGAGGCCCCAACCTCGTGACCCCCCAGACCCCGTGGTCATAGGAGGCCAAACCCATTATGAGGTGCAGTAAATCCTTGATTCGAGGTGGCACAGAAGACAACTCCAATACTTAATCAAGTGGAAGGGCTACCCATTATCAGAGACATCTTGGGTAAAGGGTAGGAACATCCAGGCCGATCACCTTATAGCAAGATTCCATGCAGAAAATCCAACCAAGCTTGGGGGGGTGTGCAACCCTAAATTCTATATCGGCACTTAATTTGTTTTTGCTCTGTAGAGGTCACCTTCAAGAAGTGAGAGGAGTCAAATGTCAACTCATAAAACATTCCTATGCCTGTTTTAGTAGTTACCATGAAAAAAAAAGGGGGGGGAGGAAGGAAATCTGGAAGAGCAGTGCAGCAGTTTGAAAGCGAAAGTACATTCCAACATTTATCTTTAAAAGATTGTAACTAAACTACCAGCTTTTGCCTGCAAAAATATTTAATTGAAGAACATGATTGATGACACCTAGCCTGTGAACGTGCTTAATTGGAGAATCTGATTTATGAGACACCCAGGGGGGAGGGGGAAAACAGGGCCACAGGTGACTGTAAATTACGTATGCCAGAGTTGGCTTCATATGGGTCATGCCAGTATGTCACCTCTAATAAATCCTTTGAAGTTTTTTGAAGTTTGGCTCAAGACTCATGATTTAATTAGGGTGATTGCTAGAATCCTGACAACACACAGATGTATTATTACACAATGATGGACTGCAGTATAAAGCATGGTTTGTTGCACATGGTTTGTAATATTGTTTGCTGACACTGTAATTGGAATTAACCTGGTATGTATGTTTGTTAAAGGATGTAAATGTATAAGATGTACAAGTATTTGTAAACTGATAAGTTAAAAAAGCCTGTATCTGTGGAAAGTATAATGACTATGTAAAAACATTTAGATTATCAACTGTTCAGCTTTAAATGGGAGAAGTGTTAAGGTATTGAAATTTAAGAGCTGACCAGTTGCCAGAAGGCTGATGCAATGTAAGGCTGATGCAATAAGGATGAATCAGCATAGCATAGATATTGCCATTTTAAGACGAAGAATGGATCCACAGAAGTTTTACCTCTTTAAGAGGTGTCTATATAAAGGTAGCCATTAGCGGGTGTGTTTTTCGCTCCTTGTGTCCTGTATCCATTGCAGAGTTCTCCATGTAGAGTTAAGAAGATTGATTGCTTGTCAGGTATTTGCTTACCATGTATATTTCTGTAACTGTGTCAGCTGGTGCTCCATTCAAAATCCAAGAAAGAAATACTTAGACTCCATTAATTAGAGAAAAGATATCTTTTACTGGAAATCAAGTGGTAGCATCGAAGGAATTCTGAATCTGAGAAATTGAGCCCGTAAATCACATATACAAAGTGATGGCAACGTTCCCACCCACAATAGTTCAAATTGTCCATCCAATAAACAGTTGTATATAACGTCATGTGGGCATCTCCAGGTGGTGATGAGACCTCTGTCCATTGACCTTGACATATTTTGATAAGGAGCAGCGCTTGCGCCTAGTATAGGAAAGAAACATAAGCAAGAAACTTCCCTCCCAACTTATACAGTTCTTTTTTGTAAAACCTCCAGCTCACTTCCCATAACTATGTCCCCCCTCCTCCCCCCGTTACTTATGACAGCCGAAAGATGCAAAGCAAAGGAGGGAAATATTGAAGGCTGACAAACTGTCTTGTAGATAAACCAGTGTTAAATGTCTCTGTGTGCTGTGTTATGCTCCTGGGTTGTCTCATAATAGTAGTCACGCTGCAACCACTCTGACAAATGTGAGTCAGTTGTCAAGCATCTGAATGTAAATGACATGACCACAGGGATGCTACAATGGTCCAAAGTGTGAAAAATGGTCATAAGTCACTTTTTTCAGTGAGGTTGTAACTGTCATGCCCCTGTCAGAATCTGATTCAGAGGGGGAGGCTGAGCAGCTGACAGGGAGTGGGAGTGTGGCTCTGTTGGCTGTGGAAGAAACTGGGGAAGGGCAAAGGCCAGCAGGGCAGAGCAGGGGAGAGGTAGAGCAAGGGAAAGGGAATTCAGAGGAAGACCTAGGCTCATCCCCTCTTCATCCTAGGGCACGCAAGGAGGAACAGAGAAGGGAACAACATGAGTTGCGTGGCTTATGGGGGAGGAAAGGGCCCTGATTCCCTTCATTAGCTGCAGCTGGGAGCACAGTGTTTATTTGTTTATTTATTTATTTATTTATTTATTTATTTTATTTATTTTTGGGACTTGTATGCCACCCCATCTCCAAAGACTCGGGGCGGCTCACAGCTAAAAACAACAACAATAAATAATTAAAAGAAGATTAAACCCAAATTCACAAGCCCAAACAGACAAATTTAAAATACTTAAAAATATAAAACCATCCCCCCAGGAAAGGTCACAGCCCGGATTGGTCAAACAACCAGGTCTTCAAATCATGGCGGAAGGTGCGGAGGTCAGGGGCCAGGCGGAGCCCCAAGGGGAGTTGGTTCCAGAGGTCAGGGGCCGCGACAGAATAGGCTCGTTGTCGGGGGACCGCCAGCTGGCATTGGTCCGCCGATGGGACCCCAAGGAGTCCTTGCCTATGTGCTCGCACAGGGCGGTTGACATTCGATGTCGGCAGGAGTCGCTCCCTTAAATATTGAGGACCCATGTCATGAAGGACTTTGTATGTTAAAACTAAAACCTTGAATCTCACCCGGAGTGCAACCAGCAGCCAATTCAGGCAGCGCAGGGGGGGTAACATGGGAGAATCGGAGGCTCCCATCACCACCAGCGCCACCGCATTCTGCACCAGCTGCAATCTCGGATGGTATGCAAGGGCAGTCCTAAATAGAGAGCATTGCAGTAGTCGAGTCTAGAGGTAACAAGGGCATGAGTGACTGTGCAGGGCATCTCGGTCCAGAAATGGGCGTAGTTGGAACAAGGCGGAGCTGGGCAAAGGCCCCTGGCGGCGGCCCCCTGCTCCTCCAACCGGGCCGTACATCCAGGAGGACCCCAGATTCCACGCCCTATCCACAGGGGGCAACACCACTCCCCCTATGGCCAAAGATGGATATTCCTGACTGGGCCGAGATGCCGGTATGCACAGCCACTCAGTCTTGGCCGGGTTGAGTCGAAGCATGTTCCCGCTCATCCAAATCCACGCATCCAAACACTGGGTCATCAGGAGAGGGCATCACTGATTTGGTTTGGGGTGGAGATGTACAGCTGGGTGTCATCTGCGTACTGGTGGAATCTCACCCCGAAACCACTGTTTAAAAGGGAAGCTGTGCACAGCAAGGTTGTTGGAAGCAAATCGTGAATTATCTAGTTTCGTCGAGGCTTATCTGGGTTCCTGGTGTCTTCCCAACTGTGTTTTTGCTGGGCTTTCAAGTCTGCAATTTCTTCTCCTGCCCTGTGAAGTTAATTACTGCAGCATGTTTTGTGTGGATTTTTATTTAGTTTGTATGTACTTTGTTTTTGGACTGAATTTCCTCCACTTAAAGACTGTTCTTGGGAGAATTTTTTCTCCAGCCGAAGGTAACCTGGACACTGGGGGCAAAGTTGGAGGTACTAAAGGGACACTTCTTGCTTATTTGACTGTGTTGCCTTTGTGCCACACCCCGGGTCATCACAGTAACTTTGAACAGTCACTAAATGAACTGTTGTAAGTTGAGGACTACCTGCATTGACTTAGTGATCGTTCAAAGTTATAACTGCCCTGAAAAAATGACTTACAATCGTTGCAGCATCCCCACAGTCACATGATCAAAATTCGGGCTCTTGGCAACTGGCATGTATTTACGATAGATGCAATGTGCTGGAGTCGTGCGATGGCCCTTCACAACCTTCCCAGCTGGCTTCCAGTATGTGAAGTCAGTGCGGGAAACCAGATTCCTTTAATGACTGTGTCACTCACTTAACAACCACAGCAATTTTTCTTAACAATCATGGCAAAAAAGGTTGCAAAATGAGGTGTGACTCACTTAACAATCCCCTTGCTTAGCAACAGAAATCCAATTGTGGTCGTAAGTCGAGGACTAACTGTATAGGTTTTATATATTGGTTGTTTGGTTTGTTGACATTTTAGATGGTGTTTTAATTGAGTTGGTAGGGTAAGATGGGAGACCGTACATAACTAAATAAAGACATACTGGAAAAGCAGAAGAGGTTCACCTGGTGCTACAGAGAGATGAGAAACAGAAGAGTTAGCCAACCTGACCTGAATTTGCTTTTCAACTCTCTCTTTTTCCTCTCTCCGCAGTACAAGCAGCAGCACACTCTTCTCCACAAGGTGAATGGCATGGCCATGCTAGTCACATTCTTCTGCTGCCGAATCCTGCTCTTTCCATATATGTACTGGGTATATGGGCAGTACGCTGGCTTGCCCTTCTACCGTGTACCCTTCTCCATCCCCGCCGAGTACAACTTGGGATCGGCCATCCTCATGGCTCCCCAGATATACTGGTTCGGCCTCATCTGCCGCGGAGCGTTCCGTGTCTTCCATGCCCGGGGTACCACCAAGGAACAAGTATTGCGAAATGGGCACAGGATGGATACCCAGGCACTGGACTAATGGCTTTCTTTCCCCCTCCCTCATCTGCAAACAGACAAGCTGCCTTTTTCCCCTATGACTTATTTATTGGGATGATGAGAGGGAATGGGGAAGCTGTCTTCTAGGCCAAAAGGGAAAATGGGAGGGTTTGGGAAGGGTGTGTTTGTGTCTCAAAGGAAGTCTTTAGAGGGCATAAAACCAAAATATTCCTTGGTTTGCTATGTGGAAATCCTTTGCAAACCTAAATTTGCAATGCTGTCAATGTTTTGAAATGTCTATGAGTTGGGTAGGGTTTGAACCAGATTGTAGTCCTAAACCAAAGGGAATACTGAGGCTATCTATGTTGGGGAGATAGTCAGGCCTGTGGGGCACCAGATCAAGAATCAACTGTATGTCGGCCTGTAGAGCAAAACCAGAGTTCTAATGTATCAGGGCTCTGCCAAGCTGACAAACGCATAGTGGCTATTGCTTGCTAGACTATGATTAGATGACCTAAGATTTTCTGAGCGTTGCTAGCCAAGGAGAGACCCATGTGGCTTGCATGGGGGCAATACTATTACCCAAAAGCAGGGCTTATAAACCATTGGATAGGAAGATTAAGTCAAATTCTCCCCAATCCTATTTTCTTTAGACTTGCAGAATCTCTATCACATGTAAACACAATGGAGAAATAATACTGGGTTTGGATTGCCTTTACCGCAGGCAGCAATAGGGGAATCTATCAGCAGAATTAGTTATATTTGTAGAATAACCAATAAGAAAACACTCTTATCATTTTTTGGATGCTAGTAAAATAACATGGTCTTCAGTATTACTGGAATGTCATCTACCCAGGATATTTAATTCATTCATATGTGGGTGTGGGTGTGATCTCACACACACACAAACACATTTATCCTCTGTAGCAAGATGATCAGAGGGGTACTGCTTAAAGAACACATGCCCCCTCCTCATAGCAATAACCAAGCAGGGGAAACACATTTCTCTCAACACCTTCTCCGCTGTTTCAACACAAAATTTCTTCACTGCTCACTCTTAGACCCCCTCCTCACTTCATAGGGCAGGAATCTAGCTGTAAATAAAGAGCAGGGGGGAATGTATTTATAACCTAAGGTCTACCAAGTATTAAAGGAGCCTTTATCTACTGTCAGCAGAGGGTGTGTGTGTGTCGTTTATTAATTCTAAATCCCCAGCCCCATGTGTATTGCCGAGCCCTGTATTTGGATCACTCTTTCCCTAAAACCTTTGAGGACCACATAGCTGTCTTTACAACTCTCCCTCTTTAATCTTCTTTTATTTATTTACTTATTTGTATCCCGCCTTTATTATTTTTACAAATAACATAAGGCGGCAAACATATCCAGTGTCAGCGTTCCAGCAAACCTCCATTCCAATCAGTAATTCCGAGACAGACCTCATCTCAAAAGTACCTTTATTAGAATAGCACCTGGCACATCTGTGGAATCTCGAAACTAAAAGTTTCCTGGACTTCCCACAATGTCCCAAACTACAAACCATCCCCTTTTCCCTCATCATCACATCACATGAACCAATTCCAAAGTAAGTTCCTTTTTGTTCCTGCCCCACACTCCATGACCTTGAACTAACAAAAGAATTCTATTTTGTCTACTTAGAGCTACTCAATTAAAATCACCCCCCTCCCACTTTCTCAAGCTATGTGGCAGCGTTGAATAAGGTTTCCAAAGCTGACAGGCCTCCCCCCTTGAGAAGTTCACCTCCTATAAGAAATAATAAACAAAACACAACCAGGGGTTAATGCTATGTCCTTAACCTCCTCTCCCCACTCCAAGAGGACCCTTCAGTTTGTTGGGGAATTCCTCATGAAATTGTTTAACTAACCTATCTGCATGTACATCCCAACTTTTAACCTAAGTAGCATCTGATACAGGGTAACCCTTCCACAATACTAAGTATTGTACTCTTCCTCGGTGCAATCCAGAATCAAGGAAAGCAAAGGAAGGAAATCTTGAAGGCTGACATTCGGCCCTCCTGCAAAAGAGGTGTTAGCCCTATAAAAGGAAAAGAATATAAGATAAAAGAATAATATACATGTAACACAACAATACTATAATTTAGGGTTTGTCAGGATATTTAGTACGAAATGCCTTGATAAGCTTAGGAGCTCGAACATCCTTCTCATTCACCCATTCGGACTGGGAAGGAGGAAAATGTTTTCAGACAACTAAATATTGGAGTCGACCTCTTTGTTTCCTAGAATCCAAAATTTCTTTAACTTCAAAATGTTGTTCACCTTCAATTAACAAAGGCACGGGGGGATTGACCTGAGCTGGTCTCAGGTTGGAGGTATGTTCAGGTTTTAATAAACTAACATGGAAGACCAGGTGGATTCGTCGGAGGGTTTTTGGTAATTTCAGTTGGACTGCCACAGGATTCACAATTCGTTCAATTGGAAAAGGTCTGACATACTTAGGTCCAAGCTTTTTTTACTTTTGTGTGGTCTGCAAATATCTGGTGGATAAGAAGACCTTATCTCCAACCTGATATTGTTTTTGTGGAGCTCTCCTTGTAAAAAAAAAAATTTTTTTAGACAAAAATACACAGACAAAACATAAAAACATAAAGCCATTTTCCAATTACATATATATAGTGTGTCAGTAGGTTACAAATTTTTTGTGCATCTTCTCCATAGTCCTCACTTACAATTGTTTATATATATTCTCATATTATCAAACAAATATTTCTAAATACATTTATTATCATTGTTAATCAATCATTTGACTATACTATTATTCATTCATGTTATGCGAGATATTCCATATTTTTAAATTGATTTATCTTATAACAATTCATATTATCATCTTAAATCCATCCCATAGTTATTATATAATAATACATCCCTATATTCTATATAATTCTGTTCTTATATAGTAAAATTCTACATATTTCATTACCATATTTTATTTTCTAACCATTGATAAAATAAATCCCAAATCTTATAAAATTGTTTATCTTCTTGTTCTCTAATTTCAAATGTCAATTTACTCATTTCAGCACATTCCATTATTTTCTTAATAACTTCCTCCTGCATTGGTATTTTCTCATTTTTCCAATTTTTAGCAAATACAATCCTAGCCACTGTTAATACATTTACAATCAAATATTTCAAATCCTTACTATATATTTCAGGTATAATTCCCAATAGAAATATCTCTGGTTTCAAATCTATATGTTTCTTTATCATTTTTTCCAACCATGTGTGGATTTTAGTCCAATATCTTTTAGCGTCTGCACATGTCCACCACATATGGTAATATGAACCGGGTATCTGATGACATTTCCAACATTTTTCAGATTTATTCTTGAACATTCTTGCTATCCTTGTTGGGGGTAAGTGCCACCTGTAAAACATCTTATAGAGATTCTCTTTATATGCTGTTGACATTGTCATTTTATAATTTTGAGACCACAATTTTTGCCATTTCTCTAAATCAATCCCATATCCAAAATTTTTCCCCCAAGCAATCATTGTTTCTTTAACTTGTTCTTCTAGCTTAATTTCTAATAAATGTCCATATAATTTTTTAATTACCTTTTCATCAGTACCTGTCAGAATTTTATCTAAATCAGTCAGTTTATCATAGAAACCTTGTTTTAAAATCTTTATCATATCTAGAGCGTATTTGCGCATGTGAAAACCAATTCATCTTTATAACTTGTTCTTCTAGATCTTGCATAGATTTAAGTTCACCCTTTTCATTCAGTATTTCACCATATCTAACTGTTTGTTCCTTTTTAAATATTATTGGATAAGAAAATGCTTCAATAGTTGATAACCAGACTGGAATTTTTAAATAACATTGCTTTTTAGTCTTCTCCCAGTTTAATAACAAAGCCTCATGTATATAATGTCTTCTAAAATACCCCTGTATTTTAGTTCCCTTGTACCATAAGAAGGCATGCCAACCCAACAACAAACCATGTTCTTCTAATGTCAATAACCTAGTATTTCTTAGTGTTATCCATTCCTTAACCCACATCAAGTTTGTTGCCTGATCATATAACTCCCAGTTGGGCAGGCCGAATCCTCCTCTCATTCTTGCATCTTGCAACAGTTTTAATTTTATTCTCACTTTCTTTCCCTGCCACATATATTTCAACATTATTCTATTTAAATCTTCAAAATAGTCTTTCCCTAGCCTAATTGGAATTGTCTGGAACAGATATAAAATTCTAGGTAATATATTCATCTTAATTGTTGATATTCTCCCAATTAATGATAATTGTAGATTTTCCCATTTTGCTAAATCTGTCGCAATCTGTTGTTTGAATTTAAGATAGTTATTCTCTTTAAGTGTACTACATCTTGCTGTCAAATATATCCCCAAGTACTTAACCTTATTTGTGATCTGGATTTTCAAAGCATCCGCCAATTCTTCCTTCTGTCTTACTAACATATTCTTTGTCAAGATCTTCATTTTATCTTTATTTATTTTCAAACCAGCAACCCCTCCATACACCTCTATCTTTTCTATCAATTTAACTGCTGTTTCTAATGGATCCTCTAAGATAAAAACCAGGTCATCTGCAAATGCTTGCAGTTTGAATTCTTCCTTTTTAATTTTCATCCCTTTTATATTTTTTCTTCTCTAATATTTCTATTTAACACTTCCAAAGTTAACACAAACAACAGAGGTGACAATGGGCAACCTTGTCTTGTCCCTTTCCTTATATCAATAGTATCTGTCAGCTCTCCCTCTATCATTACCTTTGCTGTTTGTTGATGATATATTGTTTCTATGGCTTGAATAAATTTCTTACCAAAGCCCATCTGCTCCAGCTGTAATAACATAAATCGCCAGTTCACATTGTCGAAGGCTTTCTGTGCATCTAAGAATATCAAAGCCATTTGTTTTTCAGGGTGTGCCTCATAGTATTCCAAAGTATCCAGAATTATTCTCATGTTATTTTTAATTTGTCTTTTTGTCAGGAACCCATTCTGATCAGGATGAATAAAGTTATTCAAATATCTTTTGAGTCTTTCTGCCAATATTGAAGCAAAGATTTTATAGTCTGAGTTTAGCAGGGAAATAGGTCTATAATTCTTAATTTGTTGTGGGTCAGCGTCCTCCTTCGGAACAAGTGCAATATATGCTTCTGTCCATGATTTAGGTATCCTCTTCTTTGACATGACTTCATTCATAACTTCTAATAATGGAAGATTCAAGGATTCCTGTAGTGTCTTATAAAATTCTGCTGGAAGTCCATCCGGACCTGATGCCTTTCCATTGTTTTGTTTCTTAAGTGCTTCAGTTAACACCATCATCATTATATTACTTTCTAACATAATTTCAGTCTCTTTAGGTATTTGGGGTAAATTGGCATTTTGCAGGTATTGTTTGACTCTTTCGTCGTCTATTTTCTCTTGATCATACAATTTTCCATAATAATCTCATATAATTTTTCCCTTCTCTTTGTTTCCACAGCAAATTTGACCTTGATCATCTATTAATTGCATTATTTTTCTTGATTCTCTCTCCTTTCTCAATTTATATGCTAACCATCTACCTGGTTTATTTGCATCTTCAAAATAGTTCTGCTTTGCACCCCTCTTTTGTGCTAGTTCTTCTTTTTCCATTAGTCCCATTTTATGTTTAATTGTATCCATTTTTAATTTAATGTCCTTTTTCTGTGGTGATTTCTGTAGCTCTTTTTCAAATCTTTTATAATCCTCCTCTAATACTTTAGAGGCTTGTCTTTTCATAATATTTCTTTTCCTTGTGTAATCTATTATCAAGCCTCTGGCATAAGCCTTCATTGTATCGCAAAGATTTTGCATTGATGTATCCTCTGTTTTATTTTCTAAAAAAAAGCCAGTTCTTTCTCTATTTTCTGTACAAAATCTTTTTCTTTTAATACAGTATTGTTTAAAGTCCATCTAGATCTTCTTCTTTGTCCTTTCCATTTAATTGTCATTGGATTATGATCTGCCCAGGTGTTTGTTTCTATGTCAATTTCTTGTAAATTAGAAATCAATTCCGTTGACATCCAAATCATATCTATTCTGGACCATGATGAGTGTCTGTTTGAATAAAAAGTGTATTGTTTAGTTTTAGGATTTCTTTCTCTCCGTGCATCTTTTAAGTTTATTTCATCTGTCATTTTAAAGAAGGATTTTGGGAGAGTCTTTCTATTTTGCTTTGTTGTTTTCTGTGTTGTATAGTCCAGTTTTCCATCTACTATTCCATTGAAATCTCCCATCATGCAAATGTTGACATAGTCCAATTCAATTATTTTCATATGCAATTTTCTAAAAAAATTTCTTGTTTATCAGTCGGAGCATAACTTGCTATCAAGAGTGTTTTCATATTGTTGTCCATTATTTCCACCATTAAAATTCTTCCATCATCATCTGTATACACCAATTCCGCTGGGATAGTATCTTTAATGTATAAAACCACTCCTCTTTTCTTACATTGTGTCAATGCGGTAAATATTTTCCCTAGCTTTGGTTGTGTCAATATTTGTTCATGTTGTTTTTTAATATGTACTTCTTGTAGGCAGATTATATCAAATTTTAGTTTCTCTAATTTATGAAAAGTTTTCCTTCTTTTAACAGCTGAATTAAGTCCATTTATATTAATTGTAATCAATTTTTTCTCTTCCATGGTTATACTTTATAAGTAGGTTTTGTGGCCCTGTAGATCTTGGTTCTTGTTCTCTAACTTCCACCTTTCTACCTATTGCACCTTCTCAGAGCTTGACAGTCTTGGTTTTTTTTTAAATTCATATTTATATCCCACCCTTCTCCGAGACTCAGGGTTACAATTTTGGGATACAACCCAGTGTGCTCAGCAATAGCCTTCCTTCCATTGTATATGCCTGCTTATTACTATGGCATTTTACAAAGTCAGCTTATTGCCCAACAATCTTGGTCCTCAGTTTACCTACCCAGAGGATGGAAGGCTGTCAACCTTGAGTGGTGGGATTCGAGTCTGCAATAATTACAGGCAGCTGGAACTAAGTGCTAGGCTATTAACAGCCTGCATCACCAAGGCCAGTTTGTGACATTTCTCTTTCTATCTCATCTTCCTCTGAAGTATTCTGTGTAAAATAATTCTGCTTTCTCAGTTGAATCAATTCTGTGTCTTTGTTCCTGCCATGTAAATATTAGGCCTTCTGGTATCAGCCATCTGTAATTCACCTCTTTTTTAAGTAGCATTTTAGTCAAAAATCGGTACTCTCTTCTCATCTCTCTCACTCTTCTGGGAACTTCCTTCAAAACTACAATCTCTTTGTCTTTATATTTCAATGTTTTCTCTCTTGCCATCTGTAATATTTGCGTTTTGATAGGTTTTTTGTGTGAATCTAATGTGAACTTCTCTTGGTAATTTGTTTCTCATTGCATATCTTGTATAAACTCAGAAAACCTCATCAATTCCATCGATCATCTTCTCTTTGGTTATTTCCAATGCCTCTGCCAGGATGTCTATCATTATTTCTGCCAGATTTTGTCCTTTTTCCTCCTCTATATTTTGGAATCTGAGATAAAATTCTGACCTATCCATCTCCCACCCTAGCATTCCACTCCTGTCTTGTTCAACCACACTTAATCTGCCATCAATATCTCCAATCTTCTTATCTCTTCGTTTATCTTCTTCAACTTTTTGGAGTCTCTCCTCATATTTCATCATCATTTGTTGGATGTTCTCCACTTTTTCATCTGTTTTTGCTATCCTTTGTTCAATGTTCTCTGTTTTCTTTTCAATATTCTCTGTTCTTGCTTGTATGTTTTGGATTCCTTGCATAATGATCTGCAGCATCACCTTTTCCTGCTCTTTTTCTTGTTGCAACATTGTCTGTATTGATCGCTGTCCTCCAGATGGTGAAGAAGAAGGAGTGGAGATTGAAGAACCAGTCGCCATTGGTTTCTGACTCATTTTACAAAAGGTTGCAAACAATTCAAAATCTTCAGGTTCTTCTAAACCTTAATCCACTCTTATATTAGGCAACTGTAATTCCAAGTAAAAGTAACAAAAAGAAAAAAGAAAAAGCCAAGTAGAAGAAAAAAAAATTCTTCAGGTTCTTGTACACCTCAATCCAATCAGTTAATTAGTTGGCAAATAAAAAAACAAAAAACCATAAAAAAGAAAGGAGAGTTGTCAAATCAATCCATATAAAAAGTGGAAGAGAAAATAAAAATCTTCAGGATCTTCAACACCTTAATCCAATTAATCGAAATAGAACAGGCACAAAAATTCCATTAAAAAAAACCTCAGAGATTTAAAAAAGTCACCATTGAGTCCTATATAAAAAAAGAAGGAAAAAAGGAAGAAAAAAAGAGAGAGAGAAAAGAACTAGTCAAATATTAGAAAAAACTGGAGGGTGGGGCTGGCGTCGCGGTGGTACTACGCGTGATCTGGAAGCTCCTGGATTGCCGTAGATATCTTCTCTGCTGGACGGTCCTTTTGGACCTAAACTGTCCCAAAGAGATGGTGAAGGTAAAGAGCACATCCTGCTGATCCCAGGGACACCACAAAGTCCCTGGTTGATCCAGGAGAAGCTCTTTTTGCCAGCAGAAAAGAGGCGGCCATCAAGCTGCTGAAGCTGGGACAGCTCCAAAAGAACGGCAAGATTGAAAGAGAGTGTGTTGGTTTGGTGAGAGGTTTTTTTAATTCATTTATTCTTGAAGAGAACATGCTAAAAGCTTGAAAGTGAACTTAAAAGTAAAGAGAACAGTCTATAAGCGGCGAGATTAAGTTTTTTAAACTGATGGGTTTATTTTCCCTTTTTTTTTTGAACTTGGAATTTGACTAAGCTTTTCAATTTTAAAATGGGCTGGGTTTTTTCCCCCCATTTAAATAGTTTCCTGTTCTGAAGGTTTTTTCGGATCAAGCTCTGCTTATTGATTGTAAGATTCTTTTCTTTTTTTTTCTAGAAAAAAGGGAAATTTCACTATAACTTTTTTGTTGTTCCTAAGGGGGGAGTGAAAGTGAAAAATAAGTAGCACTGCCATTTAGGGGCTTGGATACATTGTTTTCTTTTTACTTTCATTTGTTTATGTATGTGTGCTATACTCAAGGACTCTGAGTTTCTCCCTGAAAGAGATAGTGGGATGAGCACGACAGACTGTTTACACAGGTGCTCATCTGTGAACTATTGATAGTGGAGTCTGGAGTTGGAGTTGAAAGAAAGAAGATTGAAGTGACCTTGAAAATATCAGCACTGAAAAGTCTAATTTGATTTATTAAAGAGCCTTGGATACCTAGTGGCAGTAGCTCTTTCTTTTTTTTTGTTAGAATTTGTGGTTATTTTCTTTTTACCACCCCCCTGGCTGACTTTTTATGGTTTGGATTTACCTTTCTCATTCAGGAACTAGACTACATTTTATTTTTGGCCTTTTTTTAAAAAGAGAAATATTATTTTTGTTTTTAATTTTTTCTTTCTCTTTTTTTAAAATAAGAATCCCCCCCCTTTTTTTCTTTTGGCTTATTTTTTCCTTTTTCTTCCTTTTTTCTTTTTTCTTTTGGCATACTATTGTAACCAATTGGATTAGGGCATATAAGTGCCTGAAGATTTTTCTTCCCCTTTTATTTTTTTAAGTGGTAGTTGTTTGTCTTCGTCTTTTTCTTCTTCATTTTTCCTTACTCTTTTTCTGTGTGTAAGCACTAAGATGAGCAGAAAACCAACAGTTACAACTTCTTCAATACCAGTAGCCTCTTCTTCACCATCTGGAGGACAGCGATCAATTCAGACGATGTTACAACAGAAGGCACAAGCCAAAGAAAAGGAAGTGACACTGCAGATGATTATGCAGGGAATTCAGAATTTACAAGTAAAAAAATGACATTGCAAAGAGAACAGATGATATAGTAAAGAGAACAGAGAACATTGAGAAAAGAACTGAAGAGACAGATGGGAAAGTGGAGAATATTGAACAGATGATGATGAAATATGAAGATAGATTTAAGAAAATTGAAGAAGATACACAAAGAGACAAGAAACTTGAAGATATTGATACCAGGTTGAGTGAAGTTGAAAAAGGCAACAGTGGATCATTATGATGGGAAGTGGATAGATCAGAATTTTATTTGAGATTTCAAAATATAGAGGAAGAAAAGGGTGAAAGTTTGACTGAAACAATGACAGAAATACTGGCAGAAGCACTAGAGATAACCAAAGAAAAGATGATGGATGGGATGGATGAAGTATTCCGTGTCTATACAAGATATGCAATGAGAAATAAGCTACCAAGAGATGTTCACATTAGATTTACTAAGAAAACTATTAACGCACAGATACTTCAGGTGGCAAGAGAGAAAGCATTAAAGTATAAAGATAAGGAAATTGTTGTGCTGAAACAGATACCGAGAAGAATAAGAGAGATGAGAAGAGAATACCTATTTCTGACTAAAGAATTGCTTAAAAGAGGAGTGAATTATAGATGGCTCATACTAGAAGGTCTCCTGTTTAACTGGCAGGAGAAAAGACACAGAATTGATACAGTTGCAAAAGCCAAACAATCCTATCAAGAATACTTTAGAGGAAAAGAGGAAGATACAAGAAAAGAAGAGTCGTTAATTGAATTTCAAGAGGAGTGCATAACAGTAGTAGAGAAAGAAAAGGAAGAAGGTGCAGTAGGTGGTGTACCCAGAGAACAGTGAGAATTAAGATTCACTAGAGCAAAACCCTCGTATAAAGCTTAACATGGATGAAAGAAAGTTGATTTCGATTAACATAAATGGACTTAACTTAGCTACTAAAAGAAGAAAAGTATTTCACAAATTAGAAAAGTTTAAATTTGACATAATCTGCTTACAAGAAGTACATATCAAAAAACAACATATTTACTGAAACAAAAAAAAATAGGAAAACTATTTACATCCTTGACACAGTGTAAAAAAAAAAGAGGTGTGGTCTTATATATTATTTATTTATTTATTTATTCGACTTGTATGCCGCCCCCTCTCCGAAAGGACTCGGGGCAGCTCACAGTTAAAACACAACAATAAATAAGTTACCTAAAAAGCGAATTAAACAAGATACAAGTCAAATAGAATTTAAAACCCCAAAGTTAAAACAGTCAACCCCCCCCAGGAGGTCAGCACAGCCCGGACTGCACAAATAACCAGGTCTTTAAATCATGGTGGAAGGTGCGGAGATCGGGGGCCAGCCAGAGCTCCAGCGGAAGATGATTCCATAGAGTGGGAGGCGCCACAGAATAGGCCCTCCGGGTTGCCCAGCGACATTGAGTCACAGCAGCAAGGCCCCGTCTGTCTTTCGTGCAGGGTGGTTGGTATTCGATGCTGGCAGGAGTCGTTCTCGTAAATACCCCGGACCCATACCATGTAGGACTTTGAATGTTAGCACCAGAACCTTGAATCTCACCCAGAGGATGACCGGTAGCCAATGCAGACACAATTGTGGAAGAACAAATTTACTCAGATGATGAAGGAAGGATTTTGATGGTGGAAATGATGGACAATAATGTTAAAACACTTCTAATTTATTTATTTATTTATTTATTTATTGACTTGTATGCGCCCTATTCCCTAAGGACTCAGGGAAGTGAACATAAAACAGAAAATTTACAATAAAACAAGATTAAACAGTAAACAAGCCAAATAAATTAAAATAACCCAACCCCCGGTCATTCAAGGCCGCCCGCTGGAACAACCAAGTCTTCAGGTCCCGGCGGAAGGAGCGGAGGTCAGGGGCCAAACGGAGATCGACGGGAGCTGATTCCCAGGGCAGGTGCTCCCACAGAGAAGGCTAGCCCTGGGGACCGCCAGCCTACAATATCTGACTGACGGCACCCCAAGGAGGCCCCTCCTATGAGAGCCGAACAGGGCTTATCGGAAAGTGATGCTGGCAGGAGTTGCCCGCTATCCTGGACCCAAGCCATTAAGGGCTTTATAAGTTGTAACTAATACTTTGCAAGACCCGAGGCAACCGGCAACCAATGCAAGCCGCAGGGAGGGGTGTAACATGGGAGTATCGATACCCCATCACAACCGCTGCTGCATTCTGCACCAGCTGGAGCCTCCGGATCGTCCGCAAGGGAAGCCCCATGTAGAGCATTGCAGTAGTCAATCCAGAGGTGACAAGCGTTTATGAGTAACCGCTCAAGGGCATCTCGGTCCAAATAAGGGCTAAGCTGGCTTAACCAGCCAACTGGGCAAAAGCCCCTGGCCACAGCTCCCACATGCTCCAAACCGAAGCTGGAGTCCAGGAGGACACCCAGGTTTCTCGCCCTATCCACGGGGCAACACTCTCCCCATGACCAAAGATGGTACATCCAATAAAGACCGAGATGCCGGTAAGAACAGCCACTGCCTTGGTGGGGTTGAGCTGAAGCCTGTTACTACCCATCCAGACCCGCATCTCCAGGCACCGGGACATCACGGAGAGAGCATCACTGATCTGGCCTGGGGTGGAGATAGCTGGGTATCATCAGCATACTGATGATACTCACCCCAAAACCTCGGATGATCTCACCCAGCGGTTTCATGTAGATATTGAACAGGAGGCGAAGGACAGACCCCTGCGGCACCCACAAGTGAGGGGTCTCGGGCCTCACCTCTGCCCCTGCCAACACCCATGCGAGCGGCCCAAAGGAAGGAGGAGAACCAACGCAAAACGGTTCCCCCACCCCCAAACCTCTAAGCCGCTGCAGAAGGATACCATGGTCGATGGTATCGAAAGCCGCTGAGAGATCTAAAAGGACTAGGACAGAGGAAAACCCCTGTCCCGAGCCCTCCAGAGATCATCCACCAGTGCGACCAATGCTGTCTCTGCTGTGTCCGCCCTGAAGCCCGACTGATACGGATCTAAATACTCAGTTTCCTCCAGGAACAAGGGAAGCTGCTGAACCACCACGCTCAACAACCTTCGCTAAAAAGCGGAGGTTGGAGACAGGACGATAGTTGTTCAAAACGGCCGGGTTCAAGGCAGGCTTCTTGAGGAGGGGCCTCACCACCGCCTCTTTCAAAGCGGCAGGAAAGACTCACTCAGAGAAGCATTAACAACTGCCTGGAGCCAGTCGACGTAACCTCCCTGGAGGCATATACCAACCAGGAAGGGCACGGGTCCAATAAACACGTGGTGGAAGACAGCCTCCGCATGATCCTGTCCACCTCATCGAGGGAGACCAGGTCGAACTCAACCCAGGTAGAATCCACCAGACTCATCGCCACCCCATCATCAGACCACTGCCAATCAGAGTCCAAGCCAGCACGAATTCGAGCGACTTTATCCGCCAGATGTATACTAAATTCCTCTGCCCTGCCCTGCAACGGGTCATCTATGCGCCAAATGACAACCAAGAAGAATTTTACAGGAAATTACATATGAAAATAATTGAATTGGACTTTGTGAATTTTTGTATGATGGGAAATTTAAATGGAATAATTAATGAACAAATGGACTATAAAACACAGAAATCAACAAAGAAAAAAAAATTTTTTTTTTTAATTATTTATATGCCGCCTCTTCAAGACTCAGGGCGCACATTTTTTGGAGCACAACCCAATGTGCTCAGCAATAGCCTTCATTCCATTGTATATGCCTGCTTATTACTAAGCGGCATTTTTACAAGGTCAGCTAATTGCCCCCAACAATCTTGGGTCCTCAATTTACCTACCCTGAGAGGATGGAAGGCTGAGTCAACCTTGAGCCTGGTGGGATTCGAGCCTACAATAATTGTAGGCATCTGGATCTTAAGAGCAGGCATTTAACAGCCTGAGCTACCAATTAGAAAGACATTGCCAAAATCCTTCTTTCAAATGATAGAAGAATTAAACTTAAAAGACGCATGGAGAGAGAGAAATTTGGAGAATTGAAATAGAAGCAAGACCACAATCCAATAATAGTTGCATGGAAAGTACCAAAGAAGAGATCTAGATGGACATTGAATAATACAATATTAAAAGAAAAAGATTTTAAGCAGAAAATAGAGAAAGAATTGACTTTCTTCTTCAAAGAAAATAAAAAAGAGGACACATCATTGCAGAATCTCTGGGACATGATGAAGGCCTACACAAGAGGTTTGATAATAGATTATACAAGGAAAAGAAATATAACACAGAAAAAGACCTTCAAGAAACTGGAAGACGACTATAAGAAGCTGGAAAAGGAGTTACAGAAATCCCTGCAAAAAAGACATTAAAATTAAAATGGACTTAACTAAGCATAAAATGGGACTAATGGAAAAAGAGGAATTAGCACAAAAAATTAAAAACGCTAGACAGAATTATTTTGAAGATGCAAAGAAGCCAGGCAGATGGTTAGCCTATAAATTGAGAAAGGAGAGAGAATCAAGAAGGATAAGCCAATTAATAAATGGAGAAGGACATATGTGCTATGGCAACGAGAAGAAAAAAATTATACAAGACTACTATGGAAAATTGTATTTTCAAGAGGGTATTCAAGAAGAAAAAGTTAAGCAATATTTGCAGAAAGTGAAATTACCCCAGATACCTAAAGACATTGAAATAATGTTAGAGGGGAACATAACAATGATGGAATTAACAGAAGCTTTAAAAAAACAGAATGTTGGAAAAGCACCAGGTCCAGATGGATTGCCAGTGGAATTTTGCAAGACCTTTCAGGAAATATTAAACCTTCAATTACTAGAAGTTATGAATGAAGTTATGTTAAAGAAAAGGATACCCCAAACATGGACAGAAGCATATATCACACTTATACCGAAGGAAGATACAGATCTACAACAAGTTAAAAACTATTAAATTCAGCCTATAAAATTTTTCCTTCAATTTTGGCAGAAAGATTGAAAAGATATTTAAATAATTTTATCCATGTTGATCAAAACGGATTTCTGCCAAAGAGACAAATTAAACATAATATGAGAATAATTCTGGATACTCTGGAATATTATGAGGCACATCCCAAAAAGCAAATGGCTTTGATGTTTCTAGATGCTCAAAAAGCCTTTGATAATGTGAGTTGGTGCTTTATGTTATTACAATTGGCACAAATGGGCTTTATACAAGCCATCGAGACGATATATCATAAACAAACTGCAAAGGTCATGATAAATGGAGAATTGACAGAATTTATAGATATAAGAAAAGGGACTAGGCAAGGTTGTCCACTGTCGCCTCTGCTGTTTGTGTTAACATTGGAAGTGTTGAATAGGAATATTAGAGAAGACAAAGAAATAAAAGGAATGAAAATTAAAAAGGAAGAGTAAAAATTGCAAGCTTTCGCAGATGACCTGGTATTTATATTAGAAACAGCACCTAAATTAATAGAAAGCATAGAAGAGTATGGAAAAGTAGCAGGTTTGAAAATTAAGAAGGATAAAACAAAGATATTAACAAAGAATGCTAGCAAGACGAAAGAAAGAGTTGGAAGAAGTTTTAGAAATACAGGTTACAAACAAGGTTAAGTATTTAGGGATACACATTACACCAAGATGTAGCACACTGAAGGAGAACAATTATATTAAACTCAAACAGTAGATTGCGACAGATTTGGAAAAATGGAAAAACTTACAATTATCATTGATTGGGAGAATATCAACAATTAAGATGAATGTATTGCCTAGAATCTTATATTTATTCCAGACAATTCCAATTAGATTAGGGAAAGAGTTTTTTGAAGATTTAAATAAAATTGTGTTGAAATATATTTGGCAGGGCAAGAAAGCGAGAATAAAACTTAAATTGTTACAAGATGCAAGAATAAGAGGAGGGTTTGCTCTGCCCAACTGGGAATTATATTATCAGGCGGCAAATTTGATGTGGGTAAAAGAATGGATAACATTAAGAAACAGTAGACTATTGACCTTAGAAGGACATGACCTGCTGTTGGGGTGGCATGCATTTCTTTGGTATAAGGAACTAAAACACAAGGGTATTTAGAAGACATTATATTGAGAGGCTTTGTTTTTAAATTGGGAAAAGATTAAAAAGCAATATTATCTAAAATTCGCTATGGATATCTACAATTGAAGCTTTTTCATATCCAATAATATACAAAAGGAACAAACAGTTAGATATGGTGAGATATTGAATGAAAAGGGTGAACTTAAATCTATGCAAGCTTGGAAGAACAAGGCATAAAAATGAACTGGTTTTCATATTTGCAAATACAATCTAGATTTGATGAAGATATTAAACTAGAAGGTATTTATGATAAGTTGACTGAATTAGATAAAATTTTGATAGGTACTGATGAAAATGTAATTAAAACACTTTATGGACATTTATTAGAATTTAAATTGGAGGAGGAGCAAGTTAAAGAAACAATGATTGCTTGGGGGAAAAATTTTGGATATGGGATTGATTTAGAGAAATGGCAAAAATTATGGTCTCAAAATTATAAAATGACAATGTCAACTGCTTATAAAGAAAATCTGTATAAGATGTTTTACAGGTGGCACTTACCCCCGACGAGAATTGCAAGAATGTTTAAGAATAAATCGGATAAATGTTGGAAATGTCATCAGACACCTGGCTCGTATTACCATATGTGGTGGATGTGTTTGGATGCAAAAAGATATTGTACTAAAATCCACACGTGGTTGGAAAAAATGATAAAACAACACATAGACTTTAAACCGGAAATATTTTTATTGGGAATCATACCAGAAATAAAGATTTGAAATATCTGATTGTAAATGTTTTAACAGCAGCTAGAATTGTGTTTGCTAAGAATTGGAAAAATGATAAAATACCTATGCAGGAGGAAATTATTAAGAAAATTATGGACTGTGCTGAAATGAGTAGATTGACATTTGAAATTAGAGAACAAGAAGATAAACAATTTTATATGATATGGGATTTGTTTTATCAATGGTTGGACAAAAAGAATTAGTAATGTAATAGAGAAGATAATTTTGTAATAGAAGTTTAATAGATTGATATAAAATAATATAGACATACATAACCATTGGATGAAAGGATAATATTTTTAACATAAAATTTGAAATATCTTGTATAAAATGATGGAATAAATAGTCTAGTCATAGATGTTTAATAACTGATAAATATATAAGCATATGTTAACTTGACATGTGAAAGTTTATATAAATTGTGAGCGATGATGACAAAAAAGGATAGCACAAAAGATTTGCAATCAACTGACACACTGTATGTATATAAAATGGAAGATGGTTTTATTTTATTTTTAAATGTGAGCTTTAAAAAAAAAAAAAAGTTCCATGAAAAAAATACCCAGAATCCCAAATGTCCAGCAGAAATAAATAGCTAATAAGGGGGGAAGGTAGAGAATAAGCCCAAAGCAAAAAGAAGGCAGCTTTCTGTCAAAAAAGAAAGAAAGAAAAAGAAAAAAAAACACTGCACCTATATAAGGCTTTTTGTTAACTTCCAAACAAATTTTTATGACTCTCTTCTCTAGACTCTTATAATCTTTTCTCTGTAAATTCCAAACTTTCTTTCAAGACCAGACTCCAGCCACTGATAGAAAACCAGAAGAGCACCTGTAATAACACTCTCCCATGCTCTTCCCTCTATCTTATCAAACCAGAAAGTCCTGAAAACAAGCTCTGCTTTTTCTCAGCTTTGTCTAGTCACAGAAAGTGAAAGAGAAACAATGTTCCAAGCCTCTGGGTGGCAGTGTTACAAATTTTCCTCTATTTTCACTTCCCCCCTCCTTTTCCAGACCAAAAAAAAAGTATTTTAAAAAGCAAAAAATTAATTAAAAAGCTTAAGAGAAAAACTAAAAAGGAATCTCTAACCTACAATATTATAAAAATAACAAAGAAAAAAGGATAAAAAAAGAGCCAGTCCAGTTTCAAAGTAAAAAAAGCATGCATAAACAATCCAGCAATGACAAATAGAAAAAAAAACCTCTTATTTTGACTTCCTGTTTAAAATCACCGCTTAAACACTTCTGTCTTCAATTTTACAAATTCTTTCTTTTTCTTAGGGTGTTCTCACAAATAAAAAAAAGCCATCTCACCAAACCGACACACTTTCTCTTTCCATTCTCTTCCGTTTGGAGCTGTCCCAGCTCCAGCAGCTTTAATGGCTGCCTCCTTGTCGCCAGCAAAAAGAGCTTCTCCTGGATCTACCAGGGACTTTTGTCCCTGGGATCTACAGGATGCACTCTTTACTTTCACCATCTCTTCGGGACAGTTGGGGTCCAAAAGGACCATCCAGAGACAAAGATATCTAAGACAATCTTGAAGCTGTCAAGATCGGGCATAGTACTGCCGCGACGCCAGCCCCGCCCTCCCGTGGAGCTCTCCTTTTGTCTGCAAATTTTTTATGAGCTTGATGAGCATCATCTAATGCTTTATGGGTAACCGGCCAGGTAAGCTGGAGTTGGGTTATCCACTCACTTAATGACTGTTAGGTTTCTCCTGTGAAAGCTCGGGTATGGGTACAAAGTCTTGTCCTGAAGGCACTTTAAATGGAGTAAACCCAGTACTACTATGAACTGAATTGTTATATGCCACCTCAGCAAATGGCAATAGGTCAGCCCAATTATCTTCCTGATAATTTATATAGCATCTAAGATATTGTTCCAATATCGAGTTAGTCTTCTCACAAGCCCCATTGGTTTGTGGGTGGTGGGCAGAGCTTAAGCCCTGGGCAGAGCCCAATAACTTCAGGAACTCCTTCCAAAGGTTTGAGGTAAACTGGACACCCCTATTTGAGATTATGCATTCAGGAACACCATGTAACCTGTAGATAAGTAAAATAAACTGTTTAGCCAAAGTTTTCGCAGATGGGATTTTTGCACAAGGTATGAAGTGTACCTGTTTGGAAAACAAGTCTGTTACTACCCAAATAACTGTATTTCCACCACTCTCAGGTAATTCCACTATAAAATCCATAGAAATTTCTTTCCATGGAGCAGTTGGTCTAGCTACATTTTGTAGCAAGCCCGCTGGTTTACCAGGAGGTTGTTTGGCTGAGGCAGAGATAGGACAACTAGCCACATAAGTTTCAATGTCCTTTTTCAAGGTAGGCCACCAAAATTGCCTTTTAACCAAGTGTAAGGTCTTTACGAATCCAAAATGTCCAGCAGCTTTAGAGTCATGAGCTTGCTGTAATATTTGGTTTCTCAACTTTGCTGGCACATATAATTTGGCCCCCACCCATGCCAATCCATCTCTAATCGTACAGTTATTTGAGTGAGCCAGGAACCAATCATCAAGTTTCAGAGCTTCTTTTAACTGTGCAGATAAATCATTTGATAAATCAATTTCCCTCTTTTTCTGGGCTCTGGTAACCACTGGAGCCACCAATTGTTTGGTTGGGACAATAGGCCGGACCACTTCTGGGCGGGCACTATTATATTGAGGTAATCTAGATAAAGCATCCACCATGAAGTTCTTCCCCCTTGGAATGTACTTCAATGAAAAATTAAAGCGTTTGAAGTACTGCGCCCAGCAAACTTGCTTGGGAGACAGCTTCCGAGGCATTTTCAGAGCCTCCAAATTCTTATGATCCATCCACACCTCAAAGGGGTGTTTTGCCCCTTCTAGAAAATGCCTCCAGGTTAACAGAGCCCAGCAAACTGCAAAAGCTTCTTTTTCCCAGATGGCCCATCTTCTTTCGGTCTCAGTTAGTTTATGGGAGGTATATGCACATGGCTGCAGAGTCTCCGTCTCATTTGCTTGTAGTAACACCGCCCCCACTGCTACATCACTCGCATCAGCTTGGATTACAAAAGGGGCGTCCATGTCCGGGTGCTTGAGCACCGGCTCAGCAGCAAAAAATCATTTCAACTTCTCAAAAGCGGCTTGGCACTCCATGGATCACTCCAATGGTTTCGGTTTCACCTCCCCTTCGGTTTTTAGGAGATTTGTAATAGGCAGTGCAATCTTCGCAAAAGCAGGGATAAACTGATGGTAAAAATTAGCAAATCCCAAGAATCTCTGCAGTTGTTTCCTGGTGCAGGGAGGGGCCCATTCCAAAACGGTGCAAACTTTCCCCGGATCCATTTCTATGCTGTCATGTAATATGCTATAGCCTAAATAGTCAATTTTTTCCTGGTGGAATTCATACTTGGACAACTTTGCGTACAGTTCAGCAGCTTGAAGTTTTTCCAGACCTGAACGCACTAGCTTCACATGTTCATCACGAGTCTCAGTATAGATAAGAATATCATCAAGATAAACCAGCACTCCCTTGTATAAATGTTCGTGCAAAACCTGATTTATCATTTGCATGAATACTGCAGGGGCCCCCTGTAGGCCAAATGGAAGAACATTGAACTGGAAACACCCCATTGGGCAGTTAAAAGCAGTTTTCCATTCATCTTCCTTAATTCGAACTCGGTAGTAAGCTTCTCTCAGATCGAGTTTCGTAAAAAATTTCCCTTTGGCTAAGTGGGCCAACATGTCCTTCATCAAGGGGAGGGGGTACACATTCTCCATCAAAATGGTGTTTTATTTCCTATAATCCACACACAAACGAAAAAAGCCATCTTTCTTCTCACGGAATAATACTGGGGCCGCTACTCGGGGCCTAGCAGGTTGTATGAAAATTTTTATCAATAAATGACCACAGCTCTTCTAGCTCCTGCGGTGTCATTGAATACAGTTTCAGTTTGGGGAGTTTCACTCCTGGCAAAATTTCAATACTACAATCTGTTGAGTGATGAGGGGGAAGCTCGTCCGAGGTCTTCTCACTGAATACCTCCTTTAAATCCCAATATTATTCAGGAATTTTCTCCTCCCCCTCAGATTCTCAGTGCCAGTGGAAGCCAGCTCTGTGGGATTCTGGGGTTTCTGTTGAGATTGCCCCTCCCCTTCTGGGGATTGGTCAGTACATATGCGCAGTGATCCCCTCCTCCAGTCAACTTGGGGGTTCCATTTCTGGAGCCAGGGCAAACCCAGTAGTAGGGGCCGCTCCATTCCAGGTTCAACAATAAAACGCAACGTCTCTCTATGCTTCCCCATCATCATTTAATATCTACATGAAACCCCTGGGAGAGATCATCCGTGGTTTTGGGGTGAGGTATCACCAATATGCGGATGATACCCAGCTTTACATCTCCACCCCAAACCAGATCAGTGATGCTCTCTCCGTGATGTCCTGGTGCCTGGATGCGGTGCAGGTCTGGATGGGGAGTAACAGGCTCCAGCTCAACCCAGCCAAGACTGAGTGGCTGTTCTTACCGGCATCTCGGTTTTCATTGGATGTACCATCTTTGGTCATGGGGGAGGTGTTGCCCCCGTGGATAGGGCGAGGAATCTGGGCGTCCTCCTGGATTCACAGCTCAGTTTGGAGGAGCAAGTGGGAGCTGTGGCCAGGGGGGCCTTTGCCCAGGTTCGGCTGGTTTGCCAGGTCCGCCCTTACCTGAGCCGAGATGCCCTTCGAACAGACACTCATGTGCTCTTCACCTCCAGAATCTACTGCAACGCTCTCTACATGAGGCTGCCCTTGCGGACCACCCGGAGGTTGCAGCTGGTGTGAATGCGCTGCGTGGCTGTGATGGGAGTGCCCGATACTCCCATGTTACACCCTCCTCTGTTGCATTGGTTGCCGGTTGCCTTCCGGGTTAATTTCAAGGTGCTAGTAACAACTTATAAAGCCCTAAATGGCTTGGGTCCAGGGTACTAGGGAGCCTCCTGCCAGCATCACACTCAATCGCCCTGTATGCTCCCATAGGAGGGGCCTCCTTGGGATACCATCAGTTAGGCATTGTCGGCTGGCGGTCCCCAGGGCTAGGGACTTTTCTGTGGGAGCGCCCGCTCTATGGAACCAGCTCCCCGTGGATCTCCGCTTTGGCCCCTGATCTCCACTCCTTCCTGGGACCTGAAGACCTGGCTGTTTCAACAAGCCGGTCTGGACTGACCTGGGCGGGGTGTATTTTAATTGTTTTAATTTTTAACTGACTGTTTAGACTTGTATTTGTTTAATTTATTTTTATTGTAATTGTATGATATTTTTTTAAGGTTCACCTGAGTCCTTAGGGAGAAGGCATACAATAATAAATAATAATAATAATAATAATAATAATAATATTATTATTATTATTATTATTATTATTATCATTTCTACTGGTTCTGTTATGAAATGTGCAAGGCCGCCCCCAGCTTCCAATCCATCCAGTTGGCAAGATGCTATGGGCGTTTTTAAAGTCTTTAGCCTTAAACCCATTTTCTCTATGACTTCTGAGCTGATTATGCACCTTGTGCACCCAGAGTCTAACAAGGCCAACATTTCCCCTTGGGCTCCTGACGTGGGTACCCTTAATCTCACTGGGATGGTCATAGGGCCCTTGTTTGGACTTACCAGCAAGTCGTCTTCCAATTCGGATTCACTCTCTTCAGGAGAGGTTGGAGTTCCCAGCTCCTCTCCTTTCAGAGGGGCGATCTCTGCAACCTCTTCCGCTTTAAGAGCCATTTCACGAGGCTTGACTGGAGTTTTTTCAGGTTTTCATCCTCCTTCTGGTGCCCCCTTTTTCTCCAGCTTGGTACGACAATCTGCAGCCTGGTGACCTTCCTTCCCACATCGGAAGCATGCAGTAGTCTTGGGCTTTGCCGCTGGCCCTCCCTTTTGAGGTTTTGAGGCTTCTCGAGGGCTGGTGTGGGATGACTTGCTACAACCAAGGCCACCCCTGCATCTGTTTCGGGTCAGATCAATTTCCACTTCTGCCGCCAGCACGTACCAGAACTGCAGCTCACTGGGGTCTCTTCTGGCGATGCAGCTCTGATAAACATCTTCGTTCAGCCCATCTTTAAAAGCTTCTTTCAGGGCTCCCTGGGACCAGCCTCGAATGTGATACCCCAGCTCTCTGAACTCCTGGGTGTATTCTGCCACTGATCTCCGCCCCTGATTTATGGTTTTCATCCTAATTCTAGCCTTACGTTCAGCTAGTGGGTCTTTTTTTTTAAATTACATTTATATGCCGCCCTTCTCCGAAGACTCAGGGCGGCTTACAATTTTTGGGATACAACCCAGTGTGGTCAGCAAAATCTGGCACGCAACGCTGTCAAATCTGGCACGCAACGCTGTCATGAACAGATCATAATTCATCAGCTGGGGGGCATTATCATTATGCAAAGTCACCATCCATTTTGCAGCTGTCCCTTCCAGAGCCCTGGTAACACATCTCACTTTGGCTGCTTCTGAGGAAAAATCCTCCCCATATTCTTCCATGTGGCTCCAGACTTGTGGCAGGAAGAAACCTAACTCCTTGGGATCCCCTCCATATTTTACTTCCAACAGAGGCACCTTTGGAGTTCTACACCTTCTGGCAATCGCTCCCCCCACCGGGGGGCCCTGGGCTGCTGCCGCCTGTTGCACTGGCCCAGGTTGATTTATTTATTTTATTTATTTTATTTTTATTAATATTTATATGCCGCCCTCAATTTATGGGGGTAGCTGCTTGGGCTCTCCTAGCTGAAGCTGCCGTCCCCTCTTCCCTCTCACACCTTTAATCAGTCTGAGTTCCTCCGACAGCTTCATTTAGAAGATGCAGGGCTTGAGCTAATAAAAAATTATTTCTTTCATCCTCTTGCTGTGGCTCTTCTCTTCTACGCCGTCGGGTAATGGTCACTCCTGGAGGGGGCTCTTCCTCCAGATTCTTCCAGTCAACTCCTAGAGACCATTTGGGCTTTACAGCTGGTTTTTCATCAAGATGTAGTTCTGCCAACAACTCAGCTTCCCCTGCCACCTCTAACAGCAGGGAAGCTGGTCCTCTAGTCATTCCCAGGTCTTCTTGGTCGCTGGGTGGATTAGACATTGTGTTCAGACACCCTTGGAAGAAATTTATTAATTCTCCAGGTGGGCTGGTAAACTGAGATTCAGAATAATGTCAGCTGGTGCTCCATTCAAAATCCAAGAAAGAAATACTTAGACTCCATTAATTAGAGAAAATATATCTTTTACTGGAAATCAAGTGGTAGCATCAAAGGAATTCTGAATCTGAGAAAATGAGCACATAAATCACATATACAAAGTGATGGCAATGTTTCCACCCACAATAGTTCAAACTGTCCATCCAATAAAAAGTTGTATATAACGTCATGTGGGCATCTCCAGATGGTGATGAGGCCTCTGTCCATTGACCTTGACATATTTTGATAAAGAGCAGTGCTTGCACATAGCATAGGACAGAAACATAAGAAACTTCCTCAACTTATACAGTTCTTTTTTGTAAAACCTCCAGCTTGCTTCCCATAACTATGTCCCCCCCTCCTCCCCCCATTACTTATGACAGCCAAAAGATGCAAAGCAAAGGAAGGAAATCTTGAAGGCTGACAGTCCCATCCACTTGCTTGAACCTGATTGGGCATTTCAGGGTTTTTGTTTTTATACCTAATTGCTCAACGATAGGAAGGCCAATAAGGCATCAAGAACACCCAGTATCCATGACTGCTTTTAATTCTCCTGCCTCCCCCATGTCAGGCACCACTAACTTCACTTTGACAGTAAATGGTGTGATGGGTGCACTCACCATATGGTCGTCTTCTTCATTGGCTTCTCTGGGGAGGGTGTCTTGGGTTGGAAGTTCGTTGCTTCCTTCTGCATGGAGTGGACCTTCTATGGTGTGTCTAGCAAAGCGGCTAGTGTCTGGAGGCTTTTGTTGAATTTTTTGACCCCTGGTGGCTGTATTAGGCCTTGGTTGTGGAGTTTGTGTAACAGGTGCAGGGGTCAAACAGTTGGCTGCTTTATGGCCATCCTGGCCACAACGATAACACTTCATCATTCTGGTGGGTCGGGTGGGAGCAGCTTCAGCAGGTCTGGTCAGTGGTCGTCTGGCCACAGCTCTCCTAGGAGGGCCTTCAGGTATGGGTCTTTTTTGTTGATTGATATCGTGGTCTAGTTTGAGGGCTGTTGCATACCACGCTTGCAGAGTTTTGGGTATTCCTCCAAAGTTACAGGGTTTTTTTACTTCTGGGTCAATGGCGTTTTTGAAATAGTGCAAGATGATCCTTTCAGGCCAGTCCATGAGGTGGCTTGTGACCCTTCTAAAGTCCCATACAAAGTCTGATAAGGGTCTCTTGCCTTGTTTCATTTCCATTAATTTGTCCTCATTTTCTGCCACTCTGTCTGGATTTTCAAATCGGAATCTCAACAAATCAATAAAAACATTGACATCTTGTAGCTCTGGGGCCTGTTCGTAGTACAATTGAGCCAATCAGAAGCATCCCCCTCATTCATCCCATCTGTTATTGCAGTGACCAGATCATGCTCTGTTGCATATTGGCCTCCAAATTGGTCTATGTGAGACCAGATTCAAGTGAGGAAATAAGCAAAATGTTCATGCCGTCTGTCAAAAGTCGCTTTGAACAGCATCTGGTCTGGTCGGGGGTGGGTGGGTGAGGAGGTGGTATCGCCCTGGCAACCACAGGCTGAGCCGGAATGAATGGAGCCTGACGAGGTGCGTATCTACTTTGGAAGGGTATTCTGAGGCCTGGCTGGGTTGTGGCTCTCTGGAAGAAAGGCCTCTGCAGGGTTGCTCCGAGTGAGGGCTGATTTGGGGCCTGCCATGAAGAGGCCGGTTGTTGCCTTATTCCCTGTGTGGGGAAAAGGGGAGTGGCCGCCGTCTTCTGCCTGTGCAGATCCCTTTGCTGGGAAGGGATGATTCTCTTTGGGGCCAGGGCATTCCTGGCGCTGGCATCCACTGGCACTGGACCCACCCTTGACCAGGATAAAATCCCCAACCTGGAGGGATACTCTCTGCAGGGGCTAATCTCCTTTCTGCTTGGGTGGGGAGGATTTGGAGTTCATAACATACCCATTGTAGTCTGCGTCTCCCGTCTCTCCCTTGAAACCTGATCCTGCCAGGCTGGGCTGCTTCGCTGACCATCTCCAATTGATACCAGAGTGAATTCCCCTCCCCTCCCCTCCTTAAACTGGGGAAGGTAAAAGTAGACTGCGTTATGCTCCAGCTTGCCTGGAGAGGCTGTGGCTTTGAGACATAACTTTCCACCTTAAGCTGTTGAAGCTGTTCTGGGATTCCTGCTAATGATTGGCTTTGGGATGTAATCCCCTGGTTGCCATCTTGGGAGGCGTCTGATCCAATTGGGGCCCAGTAGTAGAGGGCTTCAGAAAGAGATTTGTTCAGGCAGCTTCTCCTCCAGTCCCGGCTGACAACTCCCCCACGACTTTGATCCTCTGGGCCAGGCTCCTAAATCTCGTCTCTCTTCTGCATGCTTCAATGCCTGCATCACATCCTCCAAAGGGGGGCTGGGGAATTCAATTAATCTTCCGATTGCCACCCCCCCAGCCCCTTCTGTCTCACCTTCCGTCTTTGCTGATTCTTTGCACTGCTCCATCTCTGGAATCAGTCCTGGGGTTCAGCAACCCCTAACAGCTCCCCTCCTTGGAGAGCTGAAGTTTGTTTTAGATTTGAGATAATGTCAGCGTTCCAGCAAACCTCCATTCCAATCAGTAACTCCGAGACAGACCTCATCTCAAAAGTACCTTTATTAGAATAGCACCTGGCACATCTGTGGCTCAAACTAAAAGTTTCCCGGACTTCCCACAATGTCCCAAACTACAAACCATCCCCTTTCCCCTCATCATCACATCACATGAACCAATCCCAAAGTAAGTTCCTTTTTGTTCCTGCCCCACACTCCATGACCTTGAACTAACAAAAGAATTCTATTTTGTCTACTTAGAGCTACTCAATTAAAATCACCCCCACCCCACTTTCTCAAGCTATGTGGCAGCGTTGAATAAGGTTTCCAAAGCTAACATCCAGCACACCTTCCTCCTTCTATTTTCCCCACAACAATATTGTGAGGTAGGTTCAGCTGAAAGTGAGTGACCAGCCCAAAGTCACCCAGCTACCTTTTACGCCTAAAATGGGACTAGAACTCACTTTCTCCCGGTGATTGGCCCAAAGTCACCCAGTCAGCTTTCATGACTAAGGTGGGGTTTGAATTCACAAGTCTCCCAAATTCTAGCTTGATACATTATTTCTTCATCAATGAATATCTTGCAAATGCATACAAATTCAGAGGTCTTTTACTTAACAGGAAGGACCATGGAAAGGAGCAGAGGACAAGCTGTTTGGCTCAGGAACTCTAGTTGTCTTCTCTAGTCACATTTATGGAAAATCCTGAAATGAGGAAGGATGGGAAATCAGATCCTGGGGGAAATGTGTGGGCAGAAAATGTGGGTCTTAAGAGTGCCAGGGGAAGGGGTTCCAGCCAAGGCCCAACAGATGTGGGCTGTTGCAACACCTATGCTTGGACAATCTGAAAAACAAAGAACAGCAGGATGAGGAGAATGGATCCCATCAGGATGTAGTGCAGCAGCTGAGGGAAGGCGCCTGAAAGAGACAAAGAAAATGAGTGACATGCCCCTGTCAGAGTCTGAATCCAAGGAGGAAGATGAACAGCTGACAGGGAGTTGGAGTGTGGCTCCGTTGGCTGTGGAGGAAACTAGGGAAGGGCAAAGTCCGGCTGGGCAGAGCAGGGAAGAGGTAGAACAAGGGAGAGGGAGTTCAGAGGAAGACCCAGGCCCACCCCCTCTTCATCCTAGGGTACACAGGGAGGAACAGAGAAGAGAGCAACATGGGTTCCGTGACTTACGGGGGAGGAAAGAGCCCTGATTCCCTTCATTAGCCACACCTGGGAATGAGAGTTTAAAAGAGATGCAAGCTGAGTGTGGCATCTGCTGGGAACAAATGTGAGTTTATCTTGTGTTGACTTTGGTTATCTGCGTTCCCTGGCATTCTCCCAATTGGGTTGAATTACTGCCGTTCCTTCACATCTGGAATTCCTTCTCTTGCCCTGCTGGACTAATTACCTCATCTTGCCTTGATTGGACTTATAGTTACAGTTTTTGTTGACCGCATTTTGGACTTGAATCTCTGCAGCCAAAGGCTGTTCCTTGGAGTTTTTCTGCAGCCCAGAAGGTAACCAGGACATTGGGGGCAAAGTTGGAGCTAATAAAGGGACTCCTACTGATTATCTGACTGTGTTGCCTTTGTGCCATGCCCTGGGTCATCACAGGGACCTTCTCATGGGCCACTAGCAGAGAAGCCCACTGTTCAGAAACAACCTGAGACAGCTGTTTACTGGCTTAGGATATAACAAGCGGGAATCATGTAAAAAAAAAAGGGGGGAATTTGGAGGCATAATCTATGTGTTATGTCAAGCAAGTGGTCCTCCCTTGGACTTCTTCTTCTAATAGCAAAGATGAAGTGAGCAAAGCTAAGGCTCATAATGAACTAAGACTTGCAACAAAAGTCAAAAATAACAAAAAAAAGCTTCTTTCAACATGCAAAAAACAAGAAAAAAGTCAAGGAAATGATTGGTCCACTAGTGGGAGAAAGTGGCAAGAAGGTGACAAGCAACAGAGAGAAAGCAGAACTATTTAACTCATTTTTTGCATCTGTTTTTACACAAAAGGAAAAAAGAGTCCAACCTATCAAACACAGTACCATAAAAACAGATTAGAAACACAAGTTAAAATAGACAACAAAATGGTAAGTGAGCACCTGTCCACCAGAGACGAGTTTAAATCACTGGGACCAGATGGATTACACCCCAAGATTCTGAAGGAACTGGCAGATGTGATCTCAGAACCACTGACCTATATCTTCCAAAGATCCTGGAGCACCGGGGAACTACCAGAGGACTGGAAAAGAGCTAATGTAGTTCCCATCTTCAAAAAAGGGGAAAAAATAGATCCAGGAAACTACAGACCTATCAGCCAGACCACAATAGCTGGGAAGATTCTGGAAAAGATTATCAAGCAACGAATCAGTGAACACCTAGAGGCAAACAAAACCAAAAGCCAACATGGGTTTGTCAAAAACAGATCATACCAGACAAATCTTATTGCATTCTTTGACAAGGTGATAAAATTAGTGGACCAGAGGAATGCTGTGGATATAATTTACTTGGATTTCAGCAAGGCATTTGACAAAGTAGACCACAATCTACTACTTGATAAGATAGAAAAATGTGGGTTAGACAACATCACCAGATGGATTTGTAACTGACTGACCAAGCACACTCAACAAGTAGTCCTTAATGGAACTGCATCTACATGGAAGGAAATATGCAGTGGGGTACCCCAAGGCTCTGTTTTAGGCCCAGTACTCTTCAACATCTTCATCAATTATTTGGACGAGGGGATAGATGGGGAACTCATTAAATTTGCAGACAACACCAAGCTGTCATGAATAGCCAACACTCCAGAAGATAGGCTTACTATTCAGAAGGATCTTGACAAACTTGAACATTGGACGCTATCCAACAAAATGAAATTCAATGGTGAAAAAAGTAAGGTGCTACATTTAGGTAAGAAAAACCAAATGCACAGTTGTAGTATAGGTGGTACCTTGCTCAATAGTAGTAACTGTGAAAGAGACGTTGGAGTCCTAGTGAACAATCACTTAAATATGACCCAGCAGTGTGCTGCAGCTGCCAAAAAAGCCAACACAGTTCTAGGCTGCATTAACAGAGGGATAGAATCAAGATCATGTAAAGTGTTAATACCATTTTATAATGCCTTGGTAAGGCCACACTTGAAATACTGCATCCACTTTTGGTCACCACCATGTAAAAAAGATGTAGAGACTCTAGAAAGAGTGCAGAGAAGAGCAACAAAGATGATTAGCGGATTGGAGGCTAAAACATATAAAGAACGGTTGCTGGAATTGGGTATGTCTAGTTTAATGAAAAGGACTGGGGTGACATGATAACAGTGTTCCAATATCTCAGGGGCTGCCACAAAGAAGACAGAGTCAAGTTATTCTCCAAAAGCACCTGAGGGTAGGACAAGAAGTAATGGGTGGAAACTAATCAAGGAGAGAAGCAACCGCGGACATCCGGTTTGAGTCTCTTCGGTGACGGACACGAAATCTGCAATCGTGCGCGGTTTCGGTCCGTGCTTGCTGCTGGAGACCCCGAGCCGTTTGGCTCAGGGGTTAAAACCACCCCATAGAGGTGGTGAAGATGGGGGAGCTGACGGCAGGGCTGAGGAGAGCCACATCTCTCCTCCCCAGCTGATCTTTCCCTTTCCTGAAGGCAGCGCAGCGGTGGTCAGAAATGGCCACCTCAAAGAAGACCTCAAGCGGACAAGTTTGTGCAGGAGGAAGTTATTAAGAGAAAGTGTGGTGGTCCGGGCTGACACTGAAACATCCACTAAGGTACCCAATCTCGAACAGTGGAAAACAGTAATAATTTTTTTAAAAAAAGAAAGCGTGAAAGTGAAAAGCCAATTTGTCGCTTTTTTTTCTCTTCTTCTTTGATGTTAATGGTCCTGAATGACAAGGAATATTGAGACCGATGGATGGATATAAGTACACTTGGACACTAATAGGCTTTCTTCTATAGCTGAAAATAATGTGCCAAGTGTTAAAGACTTTTTGAGAGACTCTAATATTTCTTCTCTATAAAGGAAGAGAAAGGAAGCAATAGAGGAAGAGAGGAAAAAGTGAAAGGAGGGTGTGTCTGGAGACTGAGGATACTACCCGGACTTAAAAGAACTGAGTGTGGATTGGTAACAGGGAAAGATACATTTTAAAATACATTCCATTTGGAACTTTGTTGCAAGCCTAAACCCCTGAAAAGGGAAAGTGTGTTAAAGAAGTAAGAAATAACTTTGGATACTTGGAGGACTTTCGTTTTTCTGGACAGAGGACATTAAGCGGACTAAAGCTAACTGGGGACTGTTTCAAAAAAAAAAGGGGGGGGAAATCCCTCTTAAAATGTCAATACCCACGGAAGAACCAAGAATGTTACTTAAACAACTTAAAGAAAAGCTACAATTGATAAAAATGGAGGTTTTGAAATATACGCAACAACAGGAAATATTGGTGGAACAAGAAGGGCGGAACAAAGAAGAGGAAGCCATTTTAAAGAATCAAATAACTGTTAAAAAGCGAAAGGGCAAAAAAGGGAAAAGAGGGAAGAGAGTCAAAAATTTAAGATTTGAAGCAATAATTTTAAAAAAGTATAATTATAATACTACAAGGGAAAACCAAAAGACAGGATTTCAGAAGGGAAAATTAGTTAGAAAAGTGAATAGCGAGGTAAGGGAGGAAAAGGGGGGCAGGAAAAAAAAGGAGGAAGCCGTAAATGGAAACAAGACATACAGAAACAAGAGAAGTACACCAGGTTCAAAGAATTTATTTATCTTTTTGGGCACTGAGATAATGGCTAAATAAATGAATTAAATTAAAGGAATCTGCAAAGGTACATGAGATACAGGATCATATTAAAAATAGATAGAAGCTAGAAGTTTTAGAGGATTAATATGATGTGTATTTCCTTTTCTTTTTTAATGGTACTAAAATGAAAATATTTTATGGGAATGAATGAATAAGACAGATATGGCAATTAATGGTTGAATTGAACTGGAATGGGAATAACTAGCTTGCTTACAATTGCTATATACATTTATAATCCTTTCATTTTATTTATTTATTTATTTATTTTTGAGACTTGTATGCCGCCCATCTCCGACTCAGGCTCACAACTAAAAACAGAACAATAAATAATTAAAAAGAAATTAAACAAATTTACAAGCCCAAAATGAATTTATAAAACTTAAAAATATAAAACCATCCCACCCCAAGGGTCACAGCCCGGATTGGTCAAACAACCAGGTCTTTAGATCATGGCGAAGGTGCGGAGGTCAGGGGCCAGGCGGAGCCCCAGGGGAAGTTGATTCCTGAGGTCCGGGGCCACGACAGAATAGGCTCGTCGTCGGGGGACCGCCAGCGGCATTGGCCGCCGATGGGACCCCAAGGAGTCCCTGCCTATGTGCTCACACAGCGTGGCGCCGCTATTGGCAGAAGTCGCTCCCTTAGATATTGAGGACCCATGTCGTGAAGGACTTTGTATGTTAAAACTAAAACCTGAATCTCACCCAAGTGCCACCGGTAACCAATGCAGGCAGCGCAGGAGGGGGTAACATGGGAGAACCGAAACTCCCATCACCACAGCGCCGCCATTCTGCACCAGCTGCATCTCGGATGGTATGCAAGGGCAGTCCTAGTAGAAGCGTTGCAGTAGTCGAAGTCTAGAGGTAACAAGGGCATGAGTGACTGTGTGCAGGGCATCTCGGTCCAGGAATGGGCTAAGCTGACGAACAAGGCGAGCTGGGCAAAGGCCCCTGGCAACGGCCCCCACCTGCTCCTCCAACCGAGCCGATACATCCAGGAGGACCCCAGATTCCGCGCCTATCCACAGGGGGCAACACCTCTCCCCCTATGGCCAAAGATGGATATTCCTGGCTGGGCCGAGATGCCGGTATGCACAGCCACTCAGTCTTGGCGGGTTGAGTCAAGCATGTTCCCGCCATCCAAATCGCACATCCAAACACCGGCTCATCAGGGAGAGGGCATCACTGATCTGGTTTGGGGTGGAGATGTACAGCTGGGTGTCATCTGCGTACTGATGGAAACTCACCCCAAAACCACGGATGATCTCACCCAGCGGCTTCATGTAGATGTTAAATAGAAGAGGGAGAGGACCAACCCCTGAGGGACCCCACCAGAGAGCACCCTTGGGGTCGACCTCAACCCCCCCAACACCGATTGCATGCCCGAGAGGTAGGAGGTGAACCACTGAAGAACAGTGCCCCCACTCCCAACCCCAGGCCGCAAAAGGATACCATGGTCGATGGTATTGAAAGCCGCTGAGAGGTCTAATAGGACCAGGACAGAGGAAAACCCCTGTCCCAGCCCTCCAGAGATCATCCATCAGCGGACCAATGCCGCCTCCGTGCTGTAACTGGGTCGAAGCCCGATTGATATGATCCAGGTAGTCCGCTTCATCCAGGAAAAGTGGAAACTGCTGAGCCACCACACTCTCAACAACCTTCGCCAAAAAGCAAGGTTGGAGACTGGAAAGTTGTCTAACACGTCGGGTCCAGGGCAGGCTTCTTCAGGAGGGGTCTCACCACCGCCTCCTTCAAGGCGGAGGGAAAACACCCTCTCTTAATGAAGCTGACAACTGCCCGAGCCAACCGCAGGTGGCCTCCTGGCATGCATACCAACCAGGAGGGACACAGGTCCAACAAACATGTGGTGGAACTCAGCCACTGCATAGTCCTGTCCACTTCATCCTCGAAACAGGATCGAACTCATCCCAAATCACACTGGCCAGACTGCTTGTACCCCGCTCCTCACACCACTGCAAATCAGGGGACAACCCGTTCTGAATCCAAGCGATCTTATCCCACAGATATTGACCAAACTCCTCAGCTCCCTCAAGACGGGTCCACCCCTCCTCCGACGGAGGAGAGCAGGTAACCCAAACAGGGCGGCTGGGCGGTTATTCGCGGACGCTGAGGGCGAGAGATAAGACCTTCTCGCCGCCTCATAGCTACCAGGTAAGTCCTAATATGGGCTCTTAGCTGGGTTCGATCGATTGGGAGCGGTGGACCTCCACCTGTCTCTAAACCCCTCCGACGACGCCATCTCCGGAGCCTCGGCATACCAAGGAGCCATCCGGGATGCACGGCGTGGGGGACGATGGGGACAACCCTGTCGAGGGCATCTGACGCAGCCTGTTGCTGCCGCTGCCAGATCCTCGCAGAGCTGTGGGCAAGGGAAGAGGGAAAACCCAGTTCTGCCTGGAACCTCTCAGGGTCCATCAGGCGCCTGGGAGGAACCATCTAAGTGGCTCCTCATCCCAGCAGTGGGGGCGGCCTGTTGGAAGACCAGCCATAGGAGATAGTGATCAGACCATGGGATGGGCAACGCCGTAAAGGTGGCTTGCCCTCTGTCACTATGCCACTGTTCAGAGACAAAAACTAGGTCAAGAGTGTTTCCCTCATGAGTCGGGCCTTGAATCAATTGTCAGGCCCATGGCTTCCATAGAAGCCATGAATTCCTGGGCCAAACCCGACGCCGCCCCCAGGGAAGGCAGATTGAAGTCCCCCAGGACTATAAGGCCGGAACTCCACCGCCACCCCGAGAGGAGATCGAGAAGCCCAGACAGGGCCGCTGCCACACAGCTGGGGGAAAGGTATGCGAGCAGCAAGCCCACCCGACCATTAGGCCCCCACCTCAGGAGGAGGGTCTCACTCCCGCCTATCTCTGGAACCATGACCTCCCTTGGAAACAAGGTCTCCCGAATAACCACGGCCACCCCACCACCCCTTCCCTGGGCCCGTGGCCAGTGCAAAACCCGAAAACCTGGAGGGCACAGATCAACCAGGGGACACCTCCTCCGGCCCAACCAGGTTTCGTGATACAAGCCAGGTCTCAGCCTCCTCCTCAATGATCTCACAGAGGAGGGAAGACTTATTAGCCATGGACCTGGCATTAAAATACACCAACCTAAGCCCAGGGGTCCTGGTTCCCGTGCCCCTAGGGAGGAGACCACAGGGTTGGAGCATGTCACCGCACAAAGATGGCGGGTACGTGCTCCCAAAACATGATATGGCCCTGAGCCTCGATGTCTCCTGCCAATCCCAACCACCCTGGGAATCATGGTCCCCACTCGCCACCCGGGCCCCACCGCCCCCAACCCCGCCCCCCACCACACTGGGCTGAAAGAAGACCCATCCACCCTCCCTAACCCCTTAAGCCCCTTCCCTATCCCATTAAAAAATTGAATTAAGAAATTTAAAAGGCATCCCTTAAAACCAGATTTAAAATTTAGCCCTTTGGTCGCCATGCCACCTCTCGATCCCAGGATCCGCCCCAAGGTAGGCTTTTAACCCCTTGGGCCATCCCAAAGACGAGGGAACAGTCTGGAGGGCCCGTAGTTCCAGCAGCGAATAAGTGAGCATGTTACAAAGGTGGAAATCGATGGAGAAAAGGAGGAACATTAGGTGAAGATGGTAAAATAGATGTAAAGTGCATAGATGTAAAGTGCATAAAGGGAGAGGTCCAGGCAAAATGTCCACAAATGTCCGCAAAAAATCCCACACCCCGCAGCTCTCTCACAGCTGTTGGGGGACCAGAACCGAATTGGCCAGCCCACTGCACTCCCACTGCAGTGGGTCGGGTCTTAACACTGAACAGAAAGTCAACCCCACTACCCTCACAGAGTGAGTCGAGTCCGCTGACATCATGACAATGGGGCCGGGGGCCAGACCCTGATGGGGGAAAAAGTCCTGAACAATTCCACTGTTAAAAAGCGTAATAAACAAAAATGAATGTACCAAGCAGAAATTGATTGATAATAGAGATTTTATTAAAATAGAGGTGTAATAGAAATAATAATGTTAAAGGAGAAATATAAATGTTAAACAATGATGGGTTAAAAAAGATGGGGTATTATCCTCTGAAGTAACAATTATAGGGTAAAATATGTTTTATAAGAAATATAAGATTGTAAACATGATAGATAAAAGTGTATTAATAATTGAATGAAAAATATGGGGGGAGAATAAAGGAAAATAGTATAAATTGTTATGATAAATGGGATAGAATACAAGAAGTGTGTAAAAAATTGAAATTATATCTATACGGAAAAGGGAAGGTTCGGACACACACTGTTCTCAAAAAAAGAATTTTTATGTTTTTGTTTGTTTGTATCAATGTAATAATGGTTTGTTTATACTGTATATTTGTGGGCCGGGAATGGTTGTGGTATGACAATGCGAAATGTAGTAAGAAAAATTAATTTACAAATATGGAATATTTTGTATTTAATGATGTTGGAGAAGATGAGACACAATTTACTGGCACACTGTATACTATGTTTGTATTCTTGTCAAAAAATAATAAAAAATATTGTTAAAAAAAGGGAGAGAAGCAACCTAGAACTAAGGAGAAATTTCCTGACAGTTAGAACAATTAATCAGTGGAACAACTTGCCTCCAGAAGTTGTGAATGCTCCAACACTGGAAGTTTTAAAAAAGATGTTGGATAACCATTTGTCTGAAGTGGTGTAGGGTTTCCTGCCTAGGCAGGGGGTTGGACAAGAAGACCTCCAAGGTCCCTTCCAACTCTGTTATTCTATTTCTATTCTATTTCTATATCAATTTGTTTTAATTATATATCTTTGTCACCATTGATCACCATTCGTAACCTTCCCAGCTGGCTTCTGACAAGCAAAGTCAGTGGGAGGCAGAAGCCAGATTCACTTAACGATTGCATGATTCACTTAACAACTGTTTACAAAGGTCGTAAAATGGGACGTAACTCACTTAACAGCTATCTTGCTTACCAATGGAAATTTTAAGCTCGATTGTGGTTGTAAATCAAGGACTACCTGTAGTTTATTGTGCCCCATGCTTTCTTAGACCAGTAGAAATGTTCACCCTGCCTTATGTCTTCATGCCATTTGGTTCAGCCTGGTGTTCTCCAGATATGGTAGAATTGACACTTCTACCCAACCAGAACTAGAGGAAAACCATACTGGGGAAGGCTGATCTGACCTCATTGCCAGTGGGTTTTTTTTAGACTAGAAGCCACAGTCCACAACTCCTCGTACCTGTTGCATTCTAAATCAAAACAAGTAAACTATGAGTTTAAGCCAGAGATGGTATTCAACAGGTTTTCACCGGTTAGTGGGTAGTGCCGAACCAGTAGTAACTTCTGGCTGGCCCCAACCCCGACCCGATCGCCCACTCGCCACTCTCTCACTCGTCCTGCTCACCCGATGCTTGCTCACCCTGCCCACTGCTTGCCCTGCCCAGTCACTCCTCCCCTCAGCATGCTGGATCCCCGTGGCTTGCCTTTCTAACCTGCCTTCCCCACGTGGTGCCTGTGCCCAAACTAAGCAGCCCTGATCTGCCTGCTCATAGGTAAGCCTGCGAGTCATGCTAGCCCCTCCCCCGCAACCCCAGGGCCTTGCTGGGCCTCCCCCACTGCCCCAGGGCCTTGACGGGTCTCCCCCACCTGGCCTGCAGCCTCCCTCACCTTGCTCCTATCCTGGGCCTCCTCCTGCCTGGCTGCTGGCTTCTTGACATGAGCAGAGGCTGCTGGTTGGAGTGAGGGGAACCACAGTGCTGGGCTTCCGCGGCAGCGAGTGCCAAGGGCATAGCTAGAATTGGAAGAAAAGGCTGTGTGTCTCTGGTGGAAAGAACCAGAGCTTCTTGACACAAGCAGCCTCTGCCTCGCTCGCGCCTTCTCATCCAAGCTGCAGGGTGTTGCCCTGGTTCTTGCCACCAGAGACCCTCAGCCTTTTCTTCCAATTCTAGCTATGCCCTTGGCACTCACCACCACTGGAGCCCAGCACTGTGGTTCCCCTCGCTCCAACCAGCAGCCTCTGCTCGTGTCAAGAACTGGCAGTCAGGCGGAAGGAGGCCAAGGTGAGGCGTCATTTCTGGGCCAGTTCGGCCGGCAGATGGGTGAACAGGTGACCCTCAGGATGATGCAGCGATGGTGGTGGCCAGAGCATGCCACGGCCATTTGCTTTCTCTTCTGCGCTGGGGCTGAGGGGGGGCGGCGGAGGTGCCCCAAAAGGGAGGGCGGGAACTCCTGGGGCTGCTTCCTGCAGCCGCACCGCTGCTACCACCCCCCCCCCTCGCCGGGGTGCTCCAAAAGGGAAGGCAGATGGATGTTCTGGGGCTGCTGCTTTTTTTGTTCTCCCACCACCCACTGCTTTGGGGCTCACCGGATCAGTTCGTCCCAGACCAAGTGTGTGTGTGTGTCATGAGAGAGAGTTTGGTGTGTGTGTGTGAGAAGGAAGGAAGGAAGGAAGGAAGGAAGGAAGGAAGGAGGGAAGGAAGGGAGGGAGGGTAAGAAAGAAAGAGCAAGAAAGAAAGAGCATGAAAGAAAGAGCAAGAAAGAGGGAGAAAAAGAGACAAAGAAAGAAAGAGGAAGGAAGGAAGGAAGGAAGGAAGGAAGGAAGGAAGGAAGGAAGGAAGGAAGGAAGGAAGGAAGGAAAATATGAAGGAAGGGAGAGAGTGTGGTGTGTGAGTGAGAGAGAAAAGAAAGAGCAAGAAAGAAAGAAAAAGAAATAGGAAGGAAGAGCAAGAAAGAAAGAGGAAGGGAGAGAGAGAGAGAGAACTCTGTGCTATTATTTTTAATTGTTCCATTATTTATCATATATTAATATTTTACACTGTCCCTACACCTAGAGTGATTTTACTGCCTTTCTTTTGCCCAGGTATTTTTCAGGGTTTACAATACATGCATTCAATGTCTATAGTCCAGAGCATAAATACATGTGTGTTTAACAGAGTTGAAAGGGACCTTGGAGGTCTTCTAGTCCAACCCCTGCTCAGGCAGAAAACTGAGGATGCCAAACTCTGAGTAGAGGTCCTGGGAAAGGTGTCAGAATAACAGAATAACACTTAGAAGGGACCTTGGGGGAACCCTATACCATTTCAGAGAAATGGCTGTCCAGTCTTTTCTTAAAAACTTCCAGTGATTGAGCACCCAGAACTTCTGGAGACAAGCAGGTCCACTGGTTAATTGTTCTCACTGTCAGGAAGTTTCTCCTTAGTTTTAGGTTGCTTCTCTCTTTGTTCAGTTTCCATCCATTGCTTCTTGTTTGCCTTCTGGTGCTTTGGAAAATACATTGCCCCCCTCTTTCTGGCAGCCTCTTAAAAGCCTGTTGCCTATCACCCTCTTGCGCAAAGCATGTGAGCCATTTCCTCCTTTCAGTGGTCCATGAAAGTACATCTATAGTATGCAGATAATAAAGCCAAAAAAGGTGAACATTTTTACAGAACTATAGACATGTTGAGGCTGGGTGTGACAAGGAATGGCTGGGAGGGGAGGGGCCAGGCGAGGCACCCCTTGATGAGAGTGACATTGAGTTGGCTACGCCCACCCAGTCGCATGACCACCCAGTCACATGACCACCAAGCCACACCCACCCAGTCACATGACCACCAAGCCATACCCACCAAATAAGCCACGCCCACAGAACCAGTAGTAAAAAAATTTGAATCCCACCACTGGTTTAAGCACACCCATTATTTGGAAGGACAATGTTCTGCTACCCACTCTTCCTTTCTCCGTGTTCTGACCCAACCCTGTTACCAGCAAGAAAATCTCAAACAAATGCAGCAACTCAAACCTTCGCAGCTTTAATCTACAAATAACTTCTTTGCAGATAAAAGATGGCTTGCAGCCAATTAGTCCAACCAGAAAAGCCTTGACAGAATTCTTCAGATAAGTCGGAGTCTCTACACACAATGCTGAGTCCTTAGAACATTTTTGCCTTTTGCAAAGACAAAAACTTTTTGAAACCAGGCTTATATTCCCTGGAGGGAGGGGCCATTACATTGCATCCTTACTCCCAAGTCGCCTGTGCTGCTCCAGCTGTTCTCTTCTACGAATCATCCTGCGCTCATGCACACTTGGCGGCTCCTCGGGAACCTCCTCATCACTGCTGCCAGCCCCCACAATCCCTGAAGGCAGCAGTCCACTCCCTGATGGTCCTGGCCCCTCATCCGAGTCCTCGCTCTCCTCCACCGTCCGCACCTGCTGCCGGCTAACCACAACACTCCGCTTCTCACCTGAATCTCTGGCCCAGCCACTGCAATGTCAGAGATAGTGCTGGCTCCAAGGAATTTGATCACAGCTTCAAATTTGACTTCAACAGCAGCCAGAGCTTCTGACCAGGCCACGTCCAAGTTGGCTTGTTCTTTGGTGAAGCACAGATCTTGTTCCTGGGCTTATGTAAGATGCTGCAGTTCTGATTCCTGGAAATGTTTAGAGAACAAAGAAGGGAGAGAGAAAGGTGGACACACAGGCTGTATTCAAACATCAGAGCAGAAGAAAAGGAGCTACCAATGTGATTTCTTAAATACTCTGGCAACAATTCATATAACACCATTGCATACCATTTTTTCTCTTACTTCCTACTAGAGTGTAAGGTCTTGCCTCTCCAATCTTCCCAAGAAAGCAGGACTCTTGAAACTTCAGTTGTTCCAAAAGGAGCTTTTATTGAAAGGTTTGTGATAACAAGAGATCTAGGCAAGAACTGAAAACCACCTATTTAAAGCAATGATAACCAAACCCCTCCCACACTACATCATTACAGGGAAACAGAAAAGAAACTTCATATAGAGATTAACACAGTAATACAAGAAACAAAAACTTCACATAGAGATTAGCACAGTAATGCAGGTAACAGAAACAGAAACTTCATATACAGATCACTCCATTCCTCCCCTCTTCCTCCCACCAAAATGCCAGAGTCCCTGTAGAAATATCTGGGACCTGACATAGAGAAGTTATATCAACTGGTGGGTCTTCTCTAGTTTGCCTTTATTTTTCCCACTAAAGTCCTACAGTAATATAGTTTACTAAGACACCCATTTTATGAGCAACATTTATTAACTGCATATAAAACAAAGGATGTCATCTAAAGACTTTAAAATTCAGCACGTGCTTCTTAGTCTGACAAGCAACTATCATCTGTCATCTATCAAGTGCAGGCACCTGCTAGCATCTACAGCCCATTGAAGAAGTTTGAAGAAAAGATTGGACAGCCATTTGTCCAGGATGCAATAAGGTCTCCTGCCTTGGACAGGGTTTGGGCTAGCAGACCTCTGAGGTCCCTTCCAGTCCTATGATTTCATGATTCTATAAGTTGCTATGCCAGAATAGTACAAAGTCACAGGCAGAATCTGACCCTTATAGTTTCTTCTTTGTTATATATCTGACCAGAGATAGCTTGGTCTGTGAGAAAAATAAAACACAAAATCCAAATTGATGCAATGCTTTTGCTAGGAACAACCAAACTTTTGATTTCTTCAGAACTCTTCATCAAGCATGGAGATACAAACAGCAGGAATGGAAAGCAGCAGCAAAGTTGAGACCAGGAATTGTAGCCTACAAGTGCAGTTCAGAGCTGGCTACAAGCTGGAGGCTGAATAGAGCTGGAGAGCGAGAACATCTGTCATCAGAAGATGCTTCATATATTTCAGATATATTATGCCTAGTATTCTGAGAGGGGCAAAACAGTATCTAATACAGGCTTTGTTCTAAAAATTAAAAGCATTAAAAAGGCATTCGAATGGTTCACCCAGCTCAATCATGAAGGCACCCCTGAACTAAACAATGTGGATGACTTCCTAAGAGAGCTCCGATCATATTTTGAGGATTCTTCCCAAGCACAAGAAGCAGAAGCTGAAATAAAAAGCATCAGGGTGGACCGGCCATGGGATTGGTGCTTGAGTTCAGACACCTGGCCACTAATCTCAGGCACTGGTCTCAAAGAATACTTGTGCACTATTTCCAAGAAAACCTGGATGAGGAGTTGTCAAAAATCTGCCTGTGCTGTGCGCTGCCTGAGGACAGAATCTATGAGTGGTACCGGATGGCCATAAAAATGGACAACACGCTCAGACAGCACCGAAAAAGCAATGCTGAGAGACAACCCAAAAGGCAATTCACACGACGCTCATTTTCATGCCAAGGGGAAGGAGGTCAAACAGCAGTCCCCCAGACCTCCATGAAATGTTTCCATTGTGGGCAGAAAGGGCATTGAGCATCGGAATGCTTAGCATCAGCCCCAGTACCTCCAGGGAGAGCACCCGCTCCCCCTAAATGGAAAAAGACACCAAGAAAACCTCCTGAGAAAAGCAATTTTGTGTGCCAAGCCATCGAGGTCCCCAACCCCCAACAACCAACAGGGGAGGGAACTCTGGCAGCAGGAGTACCCATCATGCAAGATGCAGACGGCGAAGAAGATGACCCGATGGTAAGTGGAGCCATTCAACCTTTTAAAATTGAAGGGACATTGACTGTTACTCGCACAGGCATAGAAGGGCCCGTAGACATTATCATTGACACCAGCAGTTCACGGTGCCTTATCAGTCCTGAGACTGCGTAATTTAAGTATAGAAACTAAAATGTTAACTACCCCCATTCGATTCCAACAAGTAGATGGATCCATGCAGGGGTGGGATCCGACAGCACCTTGGTGGTGCAGGCTGTTAAATGCTTAGCACTTAGTTCCAGCTGCCTGCAATTAGTGCAGGCTCAAATCCCACCAGGCTCAAGGTTGACTCAGCCTTCCATCCTCTTGGGGTAGGTAAATTGAGGACCCAAGATTGTTGGGGGCAATAAGCTGACTTTGTAAAATGCGCTTGGGGGCCCCAAAAAGCCCTAGTAATAAGCAGGCATATACAATGGAATGAAGGCTATTGCTGAGCACATTGGGTTGTGCTCCCAAAAAAATTGTAAGCTGCCCTGAGTCTCCAGAGAAGGGCAGGGTATAAATATGAATTAAAAAAAAAAAACTACCGGTTCGGTGATTTACGATGTGCTTCCTTGCACGCTGCGCGTGTGTGTAAATCTTCATCAGCTTCCTGCCTGGACAGCTGAGCAGTGCTGCATGCAGGGAAACAGTGTTTGAAAAAGCAATTTTTTCCTACTTTTTCAACCACAGCTGTGCCTCACACGGCAACCGAGGTTGAAAAAGCAGGAAATAAAGGTCAGATAAGAGCCCGGGCAGGCAGACGGGCCAAAACAGCAGCAGACATAGAACCGGTTCTATGTCTGCTGCTCTTCAGAGCTACTGGTTCTACAGAGCCGGACAGAACCGGTAGAATCCCACCCCTGGATCCATGATAGGGGGAAGTCCATCTATGCAAGTCACCGAAAAAGTAAAGCTAACCATAGGGGAACACTGGGAAATAATCCAGTTCATAGTAGTCCCAAAGATGACCCAATCAGTAATCCTAGGTCTCACCTGGCTAGACAAATGGCGGCCAAATATAAGCTGGGAGGGTGGCTATAGGAGAATCAAATTAGCACTTGGTCCTGAGCCACCTCCTGAACAAGATAACAGCCAAATTGTCAGACCGGAAATACAGAAAAGCCAGGAGGAAAGAACAATATCATTGGCTGATCAACCCCCAGGGATTCCCAAAATCCCAATCCAGTACCGGGATCTGGTTCAAGTCTTCAGTGAGGAAGAATGCAATGTGCTACCTCCCCCCTCCCATCGCAACACTGACTGTGCCATAGAGTTTATAGAGGGGGAGAAATTACCAAAACCAAAAATGTACTCCATGACTCCTAAGGAAATGAAGGAGCTACGGAACTACATAGACACAAACGTAGCCAGAAGTTTCATCCAAGCTGCAAAATCCAGAGTGGCTGCCCCCATACTATTTAAAAAAAAAAGATTGGGGGGGGGGTACGCTTATGTGTTGACTTTAAAGCTTTAAATTGTGTGAATATTCACAACACATACCCCCTACCGCTCATGAAAGACATGTTAGGACACTTAGCAAAAGGGAAAGTGTTTACCAAATTAGATCTCCGTGAAGCGTATTACAGAATCCGCATCAGAGAAGGAGATGAATGGAAGACTGCTTTCAACAACCCCTTAGGCAGTTTTCAGTTCAGAGTAATGCCATTTAGACTACAAGGAGCCCCAGTGGTCTTCATGCAGCTCATAAATGAAGTCTTACACCAATACCTGTATACAGGGGTCCTGGTTTATTTGGTGACATTCTTATTTACAATGAAACTTTAGAAGAACACATCAAGTTAGTGAGAAAAGTATTAAAAAGACTGTTAGATGCAAAGCTGTATGTGAAACTATCCAAATGCAAATTCCATAAAGAGTCATTAGATTATCTTGGCTACCGTATTTCAAATCGGGGATACAAATTGATCCAGCCAAAGTGAAAGCTGTCCTGGATTGGCAACCCCCCAAAAATCGCAAACAGCTGCAAAGCTTCTTGGAATTGGCGAAATTCTACTGGCAATTTATCCCCTCATTTGCAGAGATCGCATTACCGATAACAGAACTATTGAAAACAGGTAGTTGGGGGCAACCAAGGCAAAACCTGGACAACCCCTTAAATGGACTCTACAATGCCAAAAAGCTTTTGAATTGTTAAATGGAGGTTGACTCAGCCTTCCATCCTCTCGGGGTAGGTAAAGTGAGGACCCAAGATTGTTGGGGGCAATAAGCTGACTTTGTAAAAATGCCGCTTAGTAATAAGCAGGCATATACAATGGAATGAAGGCTATTGCTGAGCATTGGGTTGCTCCAAAATTGTAAGCAGCCCTGAGTCTCCAGAGAAGGGCAGCATATAAATATGAATTTTTAAAAAAAGGCATTTCGCACAGGAACCCATTCTAAAACACCCTGACCCAGCATTGCCTTTTATAGTGCAAGGCGATGCTAGCAACATAGCAGTGGGAGCTCCTTGAATCTGGCAGGAGAGAGGACGGCCATTAAAGCTGAACCAAAGCTGTGGCAGCTTGGAAAGAGAAAGGAAGGGAAAAAATAAAGGAGCAGTGTGGCTGTGCTGGGTGAGACTTTTTCTAACTTCCTGCTGTGGAATTTATTCCGATTTAAATGCTAATGACTTTGGAAAAGTGGGACTCAAAAGAAAAAAATAGCGGCGACTAAGTTTCAGAGCCATTGATCGATTTGGAAAGGAACGGAAGAAATGATTATAAAGGAGTTAACTTTAAATTAAAGGATAGTCTGGACTAGTTATTTCTTAAAGAACTTTAACTGTTTGAAGAATATTAGAATATGTTTTAGAACTTTTTGATTGTTATTGGACTTGAAAGCATCAAAATATAATTTTTAACAGAGCAGCCAAAGAAAAGTAAAGATCAAGGGCATCATCTAGTGACTGGAAGACACTGTTAGAAGTGTAAAGTGGTCTTATTTTTGTTTTGACTAGGGAAGTCCTTGGGAACTGTTAGCTACAAAGTGTGTTTTTATAGCTGTCTACTGATAACTGTGATGTTTAGGGACAGCTTGTGAGAACATTAAATATTTTGAGCTGTGGAAAACTGAAGAAAGAAGGAGTAATGTGTATTGTGAATTTGAAAACAGCCTTTTCATTTTGGTATTGTTTGAAAATGAAACTTTATTAACCTGGATATATAATGGAACCTGGGGCCTTGATGGATTACAAATACTTAAAGTGAAAGGAAATTCTGGCTGTTGCTGAAATATGAACTATAAAGTATAAAGAAGAAGAAAGGAAGATTGCAGCCATTTTTACTGGACATATAAACATAACCTATGACAACACTGACCCTTGCATGAGGAGATTTAAATAGCTTGGACTGATGTTGGACCTAAGTGGAATATCCCTTTTTCTCCTTTTTTTTCTCTTTTTTCTCTTTTTTTCTCTCTTTCTCCCTTTTTGGTTTGGATAGACATTTCGGTCTCTCAGATACTTTTGTCAGATAATGAATGGGAGAGCTGGTAGACCAATGTGGATTACAAATATAAATTGTTAAAAGAAGGACAAAAGAAAACAGCTGCACTTAAAAGAAAATTTGAATTGTTGATGGACTTGTTGGACTGATTAACTTTGTGGATTATAGTGATACATGACTGTAAAACTGGGTGTGATGACCCAGGGCGTGGCACAAAGGCAACACAGTCAGATCATCAGTGACTGGATAGTCAGCCAGACGACATTTCCTCCCCCCCGGCTTCTAAATCAGCTGGAGCACTGCTTTGAGGCTGTAGCTGATCCAGGGGTGGCAGCCCTGAAGACGCCAGGAAGACCTGGAGCGATGGGGGCGTCGGGAGTGATGGCGGCGATGGCGGTGAGGATGGCGCTGTTTGTGGCCAGCCCCTGGCCTTTAGTTTGGTCAGAGGGCCAATGTGACACTGTGGCTGTCCCGGGCGTGGCCTGGAGTGCAGCAGGAAGCACGACCGGTCCTTGGTTAGCTGTCATGGGCAGAGGCCTCGGCCCCACCCAAAGGCTGCTAAGGACTGCGCTGATTCCATCCTTGGCGTTGGAGGCGATGGCGGTGACGATGGCGACCCTATTGGTGGAGTGGGTGGAAGGCCAGCGGATGATGGTACGGGACCTGAGGTTGGTTAGCAGTGGTGGTCCCAGGCCCACCGTTGACTTTAGTCCTTTCCTGGGGAGGCCCTCACCGAGACGCCATCTATTCCCCACCCTACCTCCTTACCTGTGCTACTCCTTATGGCTGGACTCTGGACTTTTTCATCGACCATTATGTTTGGTCATTTTGCCCTACACGTGTTACCTCGTTCACTTATACCATCTGTTCCATCCTCGCCAATCACAAGGTACTTTAATTACTGGGACTGAATCATCCATACCGTACCACAGGCCCGCGGAGGGGTGGGCTTGGACACCCTAGTGACCTGGGCATGGATTCCCAGTGTCGACTGTACACCCTTGAACTTGATTTGTGGCTATCAGATCTTGTTGTGTCCCTGCCGTGGTGAGAGCGACAATGGGAACTCATTTTTCTAGATAGCCATTTAACATCTGTTTACCAACTGTCCAATTGGTACCCATTGGTACCCGTGGTGAAGTCGGGACCTGATCTGGAGGAGGGTCTCAAACATCGACCACAGGTCTGCTGTGAGGCAGCCTGGTCCCTGGATCCCCAATGGATGTTACCTTGGACCTTACAAGTTCTTATATCCCGGACTTTATTATTTCCATCTGCAGACCCTTACACGGTTCCTTGACATTTTGGATTTGTAACATTCAAACTTTTACAGCAGCAGAACTCCAGGCCTTTGGAGGCTCCCTCCCTCCAGGATATGGCCTGCTATTTTATCACCGCCTATCTCGAGGATGGGTTATGGAACCCGGAGAGATGGCATGGAGAGTTGGGTTGGGGTGGGGCTCTAAGAAAGTTAAAAGAGGGTCACTAGGGCCCTCTAATTAAATTTTTAAATAAATTTTTAAGTAGGTTAGGGAGGAGGGTGGGAAATGATACATGAGGTGGACTGCAGCCTGGCTCGTGGGGAGGGAGGGGGGGCAGGGCCGGAGTGTGGGCGGGACCGCATCCCCAGGGTGGTTGGGATCGGCGGAGACGGCAGAGGCATAGGGCCAGATCATGTGTTGGGAGGCGCCCGCTATCTTGAGCAGTGGCGCTCCGACCCTATGACCTCCTCCCTGGGGGCAGGGAATGGGGACCCCTGGGCTCAAGCTGGTGTATTTTAATGCCAGGTCCGTGGCTAATAAGTCTTCCCTCCTCCGAGGTGATTGAGAAGAGAGCTCCGGACCTGGCCTGCATCATGGTTGGGCCCAGAGGGAGGAGTCCCTCTGGTTGATTTATGCCCCCAGGTTTTGGATTTTGCACTGGGGCTCAGGGAGGGGTGGTGGAGTGGCTGTGGTTATCGGGAGACCCTGATTCCAAGGGAGGTGCTGTTCCTGAGATAGGCGGGAAGTGAGACCCTCCTCCTGAGGTGGGGGCCTGGTGGTCGGGTGGGTTTGCTGCTGACATACCTTTCCCCCAGCTGTGTGGCAGCAACCCTGCCTGGGCTTCTCGGCGTCCTCGGGGGTGGCGGTGGATCTCCCAGGGCTTATGGTCCTGGGGGATTTCAACCTGCCTTCCCTCGGGGGCGTGGGTTTGGCCCAGGAGTTCATGGCCTCCATGGGGACCATGGGCCTGACCCAGTTAATTCAAGGTCCGACTCACGAGGGGGAAACACTCGACCTAGTTTTTGTCTCGGAACAGTGGTGTAGTGATATAGGGCAGGCTAGTTGTACAACACTGCCCATCCCTTGGTCTGATCACTATCTCCCACGGCTGGTCTTCCAACAGGCTGCTCCCCACTGCTGGGATGAGGAGCCACTTAGATGGTTCGCCCCAGACGCCCTAATGGACCCTGAGAGGTTCCAGGTGGAACTGGGGTTTTCCTCTTCCCTTGCCCACAACTCTGCCGAGGACTTGGCAGCTGCTTGGCAGCAGGCTGCTGAGGCTGCCCTCGACAGGGTTGTCCCCATCGTCCCCTCACACGCCGTGGATCCCGGTTGCCCCTTGGTATACTGAGGAGCTCCGGAGATGAAGCGCCGAGGGGCTTAGAGAGCAGGTGGAGGGCCACCCACTCCCAAGCCGATCGAGCCCAGCTAAGAGCCCATATTAGGGCCTACCTGGTAGCTGTGGGGTGGCGAGAAAGTCTTATCTCTCCACCCTCATAGCGTCCACGATAACCGCCCAGCCGCCCTGTTTAGGGCCACCCGCTCCTCCTACATTCGGGAGGTGGTGGACCCTCTCCGGGAAGGGCTGAGGAATTTGGTCAATATCTGTCGATAAGATCGTGGATTCGGGCAGGTTGTGTTCCACCTTGCAGTGGTCTGAGGATCGTGGTGCAAGCAGTCTGGCCGATGTGATCTGGGCTGAGTTTGATCCTGTTTCGAGGATGAAGTGGACAGGATTATCGCGGCTGAGTTCCACCACATGTTTGTTGGACCGTGTCCTCCTGGCTGGCTTATGCCGCCAGGGAGGTCACCTGCGTTGGCTCCGGCAGTGGTCAACGCTGTTAAGGGAGGGTGTCTTCCCTCCGCCTTGAAAGAGGCGGTGGTGAGGCCCCTCCTGAAGAAGCCTGCCCTGGACCCGACCGCAGTTAGACAACTTTCGCCCAGTCTCCAACCTTCGCTTTGGCTTGTTGAGAGTTGGTGGCTCAGCAGTTTCCACTTTTCCTGGATGAAGCGGACTACCTAGATCCGTACCAATCGGGCTTCCGCCTGGTTTCAGCACGGAGACGGCATTGGTCGCACTGATGGATGATTCTGGAGGCCCGGGACAGGGGTTTTTCCTCTGTCCTGGTCCTATTAGACCTCTCAGCAGCTTTCGATACCATCGACCATGGTATCCTTTATGCACGCCGGGGGTTGGGAGTGGGGGCACTGTTCTTCGGTGGCTCTCCTCCTACCTCTGGGCTCGCAGTGTTGACAGGGGACAGAGGTCGGCCCGAGGGCTCACTTGTGGGTCCCTCAGGGTCGGTCCTTCCCCTTTTTAATATCTACATGAAACCGCTGGGTGAGATCATTCGTGGTTTTGGGGTGAGGTATCACCAGTACGCTGATGATACCCAGTTATACATCTCCACCCCAAACCAGATCAGTGATGCCCTCTCCGTGATGACTCGCTGTCTGGATGCGGTACAGACCTGGATGGACGGAAACATGCTTCGCTCAACCCGCCAAGACTGAGTGGCTGTACATACCGGCATCTCAGTCCAGTCAAGATTGTCCATCGCTGACCATAGGGGAGTGGTGTTGCCCCTGTGGATAGGGCAAGGAACCTGGGGTCCTCCTGGATGCACGCTCCAGTTGGAGGAGCAGGTGGGGGCCGCCCAGGGGGCCTTTGCCCAGGTCTGGCTGGTTCGCCAGCTTTGCCCGCTTTGGACCGAGATGCCCTGCACAGTCACTCATGCCCTTGTTACCTCATGACTGACTACTGCAATGCTCTCTATTTAGGACTGCCCTTGCACACCATCTGGAGGTTGCAGCTGGTGCAGAATGCGCCACGCTGGTTGTGATGGGAGTTACCCGATTCTCCCATATTACCCCCTCCTGCGCGGCCTGCATTGGCTGCCGGTTGCACTCGGTGAGGTTCAAGGTTTTGGCTTTAACATTCAAAGTCCTCCACGACATGGGTCCACAATATTTAAGGGAGCCTCCTGCCGATATCGAGGACCAACCGCCCTGTACGAACACACAGGCAGGGGCTCCTCGGGTCCCGCGGCAAGTCAATGTCGGCTGGCGGTCCCCGGGCGAGCCTATTCTGTGGCGGCCCCGGACTTATGGAACCAACTGCCTCTGGACCTCTGTCTGGCCCCTGACCTCCACCTTCTGCCGTGATTTGAAGACCTGGCTATTTGACCAAGTCGGGCTGTGATTACCTCGTGGGGGGTATGGGATAGTTTTAACTTTAATTCGGCTTTATTGACTTCACAATGGTTTAATTTTTTTAATCTATTTATTGTATTTGTATGTTTTATTGTGAGCCTGAAGTCTTCGGAGATGGGGCGGCATATAAGTCCAATAAAATAAATAAAATAAATAATCAGTAGGAATCCCTTTATTAGCTCTAACTTTGCCCCCAATGTCCTGGTTACCTTCTGGGCTGGAGAAAAAATCTCCCAGAAACAGCCTTTGGCTGCAGAGAATCAAGTCCAAAACGTGGTCAACAAAAACTGTAACTATAAATCCAATCAAGGCAAGGTGAGGTAATTAGTCCGGCAGGGCAAGAGAAGGAATTCCAAATGTGAAGGAATGGCAGTAATTCAACACAGGAGGATGCCAGGAACACAGATAACCAAAGTCAACACAAGATAAACTCACGTTTATGCCGCACTCCCTTCACTCCTGGACACTCCTGCCAGCATCAAATACCAACCGCCCTGTGTGAGCGCACAGACGGGGGCTCCTCAGGGTGCCGTCGGCAACTCAATGTCATTTGGCGGTGACCCGGGGGAGGGCCTACTCTGTGGCGGCTCCCACTTTGTGGAATCAGCTTCCGCCAGAGCTCCGGCTGGCCACCGATCTTCGCTCCTTCCGCCACGATCTAAAGACCTGGCTATTTGCACAGTCCAGGTTGTGCTGACCTCTGGGGGGAGCAGGGGCTGATGGGTGTTTTAGTTTCTGGAGTTTTAAACTTGTACATTTGGCTTGTTTTGTTTAATATGGTTTTTAGGTAATTATTTATTGTTGGGTTTTTAGTTGTGAGTCGTCCTGAGTCCTTTTGGAGAGGGTGCAGCATACAAGTCAAATTAATAAATAATAAATAAATAATAAATAAACTCACGTTTATGCCACACTTCCCTGATTCCCTTCATTAGCCACACCTGGGAATGAGTTTAAAAGAGATGCAAGCTGAGTACAGCATCTATTTTAAACTCATTCCCAGGTGCGGCTAATGAAGGGAATCAGGGCCCTTTCCTCTCCCATAAGCCATGCAACCCACATTGCTCTCTTCTCCGTTCCTCTCTGCATAGCCTAGGATGAAGAGGAGGTGGGCCTGGACTTCCTCTCCCTTGTTCTACCTCTTCCCTGCTCTGCCCAGCTGGACTTTGCCCTTCCCCAGGTTCCTCCACAGCCAACGGAGCCACACTCCAACTCCCTGTCAGCTGTGCATCTTCCTCCTCGGATTCAGACTCCAACAGGGGCATGACACTGGGATTTGGGAATTTTAGACTTTTGGCTAATACCTTTGGGTACTATACTAAATAAATTGAAGGAGTATTTGGAAATTTGGAAAATATCTTTACCCTGTTTAGATAAACTCTCCTTTTTCTCCCTCTTTTCAAGTTTTCTGTGAGCCACAGAAATGACAAGTGCTTCGAATATATCTAAGATAGGCAAGAAAGCCTAATCCACACCATCATCTGCAGCATCAGCATCAGCATCCAGTCCATCTAATCAAAGATCTATAGAAAGTGTGCTGGGACTGGAGAAATCAAATTATTTTCAGACTATGCAAGCAAAGCTTCAATCAATTCAAGAAGCCATGGTTAAAAATCAAGAAGCCATGGCAAAAAACCACAATGAGATTAAAAATGAAATGGGGGAGATGAAGGGGGAGATACGTAAGACGGATGAAAAAATAGGGAACTTTCAGCAAATGATAGCAAAAAATGAACAGAGGATACAGAAAATTGAAGACAAAGCAGAGCTAACAGAGAAAAAGTGGAGGAGGTATCACAAGTCAACAAGGGTCTGGAGGAGACAGTAATCAAGTTAGAGATGGAAAGGGCAGCTTCTTTCCTGAGATTCCAGAATATTGAAGAAGAGAAGGGGGAAGATCTGGTAGATGTGATGACAGAATTGTTGGCTGAAGTTCTATAGAAAACTAAACAAGAAGTTCAAGGGGAAATAGATGAAATATTTAGAATCCATACAAACTACACAAGAAGACATGAGATTTACTAAAGACATTGAGAGATGAAATACCTAAAAGGTCAAGAGACAAACCTTTGAAATATAAAGGGAAAGGATATCCGGTTTGAGCCTCTTCGGCGACGGACGCGAAATCCGCGATCGTGTGCGGTTTCGGTCCGTGCTCGCTGCCGGAGACCACGAGCCGCTCGGCTCAGGGGTTAAAACCACCCCGTAGAGGTGGTGAAGACGGGGGAGCTGACGGCAGGGTTGAGGAGAGCCGCATCTCTCCTCTCCAGCCGATCATTCCCTTTCCCGAAGGCAGCGCAGTGGTGGTCAGAAATGGCCACCTCAAAGAAGACCTCATGCGGACAAGTTTGTGCAGGAGGAAGTTATTAAGAGAAAGTGTGGTGGTCCGGGCTGACACTGAAACATCCACTAAGGTACCCAATCTCGAACAGTGGGAAACAGTAATAATTTTTTTTTTAAAAAAGAAAGAAAGCGGCGTAAGAAAGTGAAAAGCCAGTTTGTCGCTTTTTTTTCTCTTCTTCTTTGATGTTAATGGTCCTGAATGACAAGGAATATTGAGACCGACGGATGGATATAAGTACACTTGGACACTAATAGGCTTTCTTCTATAGCTGAAAATAATGTGCCAAGTGTTAAAGACTTTTTGAGAGACTCTAATATTTCTTCTCTATAAAGGAAGAGAAAGGAAGCAATAGAGGAAGAGAGGAAAAAGTGAAAGGAGGGTGTGTCTGGAGACTGAGGATACTACCCGGACTTAAAAGAACTGAGTGTGGATTGGTAACAGGGAAAGATACATTTTAAAATACATTCCATTTGGAACTTTGTTGCAAGCCTAAACCCTGAAAAGGAAAGTGTGTTAAAGAAGTAAGAAATAACTTTGGATACTTGGAGGACTTTCGTTTTTCTGGACAGAGGACATTAAGCAGACTAAAGCTAACTGGGGACTGTTTCAAAAAAAAAGGGGGGGGAAATCCCTCTTAAAATGTCAATACCCACGGAAGAACCAAGAATGTTACTTAAACAACTTAAAGAAAAGCTACAAATGATAAAAATGGAGGTTTTGAAACATATGCAACAACAGGAAATATCGGTGGAACAAGAAGGGCGGAACAATGAAGAAGAAGCCATTTTAAAGAACCAAATAACTGTTAAAAAGCGAAAGGGGAAAAAAGGGAAAAGAGGGAAGAGAGTCAAAAATTTAAGATTTGAAGCAGTAATTAAAAAAAAGTATAACTACAATATTACAAGGAAAAACCAAAAGATAGGATTTCAGAAGGGAAAATTAGTTAGAAAAGTGAATAGCGAGGTAAGGGAGGAAAAGGGGGGGGGGCAGGAAAAAAAAGGAGTAAGCCGTAAATGGAAACAAGACATACAGAAACAAGAGAAGTACACCAGGTTCAGAGAATTTATTCATCTTTTTGGGCACCGAGATAATGGCTAAATAAATTAATTAAACTAAAGGAATCTGCAAAGGTACATGAGATACAGGATCATATTAGAAATAGATAGAAGCTAGAAGTTTTAGAGGATTAATATGACGTGTATTTCCTTTTCTTTTTTAATGGTACTAAAATGAAAATATTTTATGGGAATGAATAAATAAAACAGACATGGTAATTAATGGTTGAATTGAACTGGAATGGGAATAACTAGCTTGCTTATAATTTTTATATACATTTATAATCCTTTTATTTTATATTGTTAAAAAGCGTAATAAATAAAAATGAATGTACCAAGCAGAAATTGATTGATAATAGAGATTTTATTAAAATAGAGGTGTAATAGAAATAATAATGTTAAAGGAGAAATATAAATGTTAAATAATGATGGGTTAAAAAAGACGGGGTACTATCCTCTGAAGTAATAATTACAGGGTAAAATATGTTTTATAAGAAATATAGGATTGTAAACATGATAGATAAAAGTGTATTAATAATTGAATGGAAAATATGGGGGGGAGAATGAAGGAAAATAGCATAAATTGTTATGATAAATGGGATAGAATACAAGAAGTGTGAAAAAAATTGAAATTATATCTGTATGGAAAAGGGAAGGTTCGGACACACACTGTTCTCAAAAAAAGAATTTCTATGTTTTTGTTTGTTTGTATTGATGTAATAATGGTCTGTTTATACTGTATATTTGTGGGCCAGGAATGGTTCTGGTATGACAATGCGAAATGTAGTAAGAAAAATTAATTTGCAAATATGGAATATTTTGTATTTAATGATGTTGGAGAAGATGAGCCACAATCTACTGGCACACTGTATACTATGTTTGTATTCTTGTTAAAAATAATAAAAAACATTGTTACAAAAAAAAAGAAATATAAAGGGAAAGAAATTGTTACTTTGAAACAAATCCCCAAGAGAGTAAGGGACCAAAGGAGACAGTATCAACTCCTGACATCTCAGCTGATTAAATATGTAGTTTTCAGATGGCTGATACCAAAGGAAATTCTGGTCGTTTGGCAAGATGAAAGATTTAGACTGGACTCATTAGACAAAGCATATGATTTTTTGATCATTATTTTACTGTAAGTGAAGAACAGAAAAGCAGAGAAGAGATAGACAGTAAAAGGCAAGAAGAAATACAAGCAGAAGAAAAGACCTTGCAACAAGAAGAGAGTGAAAATGAGAAAAGAGAGCGAGCAGAACGAGAAGGTGCAAGAACAAAAGAACAGAGAGAGATAAGAACAATTAGGAGTGTAAAACCTGTATATAAATGAAGTGATGGAAGAAGAAATACAGATGTTATCAATTTACATAAATGGATTGAACTCCGCTGCGAAAAAAAAGTGTATGAAATTACAAAAAATAAAATTGGATTTAATTTGTCTTCAAGAAGTGCATATTAAAAAGCAACATGGGAATCTATTGGAATACCCCCAAATTGGGAAATTCTACTCAGCATTAGCACAACAAAAGGGGGGTGGCATATGTTAAAGAAACGTTAAAAGCTAAACAAATATATTCAGATGAAGAAGGGAGAATATTGATGGTGGAGGTTGCAATAAATCAGAAACAGATCCTCTTGATTGCGATATATGCACCAAATAACAAACAAGAAGAATTTTATTAAAAAACTCCATAAGAAGATAATTGAAATGGACTATGAAAATATATGTATGAGACTTTAACACAATTGTGCATGTCAGACTACAGAAGCAGTAAAAAAATAAAAAAATAAGGACACTTCCCAAAACCTTTTTTGAAATGACACAAGAAATAGGTATACAGGATATATGGAGAGAGTTAAACCCCTCAAAAAAAACAATATACATTCTATTTGAATAGACACCAATCCTGGTCTAGAATAGATATGATATGGATGTCACCAGAAATGAGAACAGATGTCCAAGAGGTTGACATAGAAATGAACATATGGCCGGATCACAATCCTATAAAAATCAGGTGGAAGGGACAGAGGAAAAAACTGAGATGGACATTGAATCAAAGTATATTAAAGGACAAGGAGTTTATACAAATAATGGAAAAAGAAATGGACTTTTTCTTTAAAGAAAATAGAAAAGAAGAAACATCATTACAAAATGTTTGTGATACAGCTAAAGCATATGTGTGAGGATTAGCCATAACATATATAGCAAGAAGAAACTAGAAAAATAAACAACAGCAAAAAAAAATACAAGAAGAACTGAAAAAGTTGGAGATAGAACTGCAGAAAGACTCGTGGAAAAGTAAGGTGAAAGAGAAAATGGAATTAACCAAACATAAACTAAATTTAATAGAAAAAGAAGAAATGGCACAAAAAATCAAAATGGCAAGACAAAACTTTTTTGAAAATGCAAATAAACCAGGTAGATGGCTAGCATATAAGCTGAAAAAAGAGAGAGAAAAAAAAAGATATATAAATTGATAAATGAGAAAGGGATCCTTTAATATCAAAATGAAGATAAAAAGAAAATAATCCAAGAATTTTATGGAAAACTTTACAGTCAAGAAAAAGTTTCAGAAGAAATAATAATACAATATTTAGAAAAGGCCGCATTACCTAAAATACCCGACACAGTGAAAACGATGTTAAATGAAAGAATAATGATGATGGAATTAACAGAAGCAATTAAAAGGCAAAAAACAATAAAAGACCCGGACCAGACGGGCTGTCATGCCCCTGGTGGAGACTGACTCTGAGGGAGAGGAGGAACAGCGGACAGGGAGTGTTCCAGGTGTGGCTCCAGAGGTTTTGAGGGAGGCTGGGGAAGGACAGAGGCCGGCTGGGCAGTCAGAGGAGGACCCAGGCCCATCCCCTCTCCATCCTAGGGCATGCAGGGAGGAGAGGATAAGGGAGAGACATGGTCTACTCGGGAGGAGAGGGCCTTGATCCTCTTCATGGGTTGCAGCTGTGACAACTGGATAAGAGAACGGACATGCATATGGGCGAGTGCTGGAAACAAAGTGTGGAAATATCTCTAGTTTATTGTTCCTGAGTTTGGCATCCTTCCCAGTGTGTGTTCTGATATCTGTGGACGTCTTCAAACTTTATAAACATTTACAAGAGGTTTTAGGTTTGCCAATGTTGGAGGTCTATAATGTGTTGTTAAGGGCTAATCTTCCTAAAACATGGGCAGAAGCAAATATTACTCTAATACCAAAAGAAGATTCAGATTTACAGCAGATAAAAAACTATAGACCAATATCATTATTAAATGTAGATTACAAAATATATGCCTCAATAGTAGCAGAGAAATTAAAAAGATTCTTGAATGAATTTATACACCCAGACCAGAACAGTTTTTTACCTAAAAGGCAAATTAAAAATAATATGAGAATCATCTTGAATACATTGGAATATTATGAAGTATACTCTGAGAAACAGTTAGTGCTGATCTTCTTAGATACACAAAAAGTGTTTGATAATTTGAATTGGCAATTTATGATACAACTAAAAAGTATGGACTTTGGTGAAAAATTTATAAATATGATTAAGGCAATATATTCTAAACAAAAGTGAAAGTAAATGGAGATAAGACAGAGCATTTTAACATAAGCAACGGTACAAGACAAGGATGTCCGCTGTCTCCCCTACTATTTATACTAACTTTGGAAGTTTTGATTAGAAAGATCAGACAAGATCCAGAAATAAAAGGTATGGAAATAAAAAAAAGAAAATTACAAATTACAGGCGTTCGCGGACAACTTAGTAATTATCCTAGAAGCGTGATGGTGGCGGAGGTGGCATGCAGAGCCTTCTCTCTGGGCACACGAGCCATCGCCCCAGCTCAGCTCTGCTGCACATGTGCGCGTGCCGCCCGCCAGCCAGCTGGTCTTCAGGTCTCTGCCACATATGCGCAGGGCGGGTCATAAGCACGGAGGTTGCATGCACAAGTGTGAGGGGTCACGCGCACATGCGTGGGGGTTGCAGGGGGTTGTGCACATGCATGGGGGGCATGCACACGTGTTGCATTTTGGGGATGCGCCCATGCACTTTGGGCACTTGGTGTCGGAAAGGTTAGCCATCACTGTCCTAGAACAGTGGTTCTTAACCTTTTTGAAAGAATCGCCCCCTTGAGCCATTGAGGAAGTTGTCATTGCCCCCCTCCCCCAACATAACCACCCCCCTACCACCACTTAGCGTCCCCAAGGGGGCCAGCAGAGGGGCACTAAGAGGCAGCAGGGGGGCGTTTGAGGCGCCGGCCCTGCAGGTTCACCCACTGACTGTAGTAACGCTCCGGAGCTGGCACCTCCAATGTGGAAGTGGTGGCGCATTATGTGCCACCGCAGCGCATTGACGCCGCCCCTGCCACCTCTTAGCATCCCCAAGGCCAAGGGGGCCAGCAGAGGGGCGCTAAGAGGTGGCACGGGGGCGTTCGAGGCACCAGACAGCCCTGCAGTTTCACCCATTTTGGTGCTGGCTCCAGAGTGGTGCTACAGTCAATGGGTGAGCCTGCAGGGCCGGCGCCTTGAACACCCCCCTGCCGCCTCTTAGCATCCCCAAGGGGGCCAGCAGAGGGATGCTAAGAGGTGGCAGGGGGGCAGCGCATCGGCACATAACATGCCACTGCTTCTGCATTGGAGGCGCCGGCTCCGGAGCAGTACTAGTCAATGGGTCAATGGGGTGAGCCTGCAGGGCCGGCCCCCGCCCGTCGCCTCTTAGTGCCCCTCTGCCAGCCCCCTTGGGGACACTAAGAGGTGGCAGGGGGGCATTTGAGGTGCCGGCCCTGCAGGCTCACCCCATTGACTGTTGTACTGCACCTGAACCGGTGCCTCGAATGTGGCAGCATGTTGGGGAAAGCTGCCGCCACCGCTTTCCCAAAGTGCTGCCGCTCTCGCATTCTTTCTGTCTATCCGTCCATCCATCCATCCATCCAAAAGGTCTGTCTGTTTGCCTGCCCGCCTTCCTGCCTATCTATCTACCTACCTGTCTTGTCTACCTACCTACCTACCAATATAGATCTCTCTCTCTCTCTCTCTCCCTCTCCCAATATATCTTGCTCCATCGCCCCCGTATCGCCCCCCTTCCCTTCCTTCGCCCTCACATCACCCCTTTTCGTTCCATCGCCCACCCTGAAAAACAAAATTGCTCCTTGGGGGGCAATATTGCCCAGGTTAAGAACCACTGTCCTAGAAGAACCACTGGAAATGTCATCAAAATTGATACAAAAAATAGAAGATTTTGGGGAAGTGGCAGGATTAAAAATAAAGAAAAGACTAAGATGTTGGTAAAGAATCTTACAAATAAACAGAAACAGGAATTGATGGAAAAGATTGGCATTCAGATAACTAAAAATGTAAAATATTTAGGAATCTGGTTAACAGCAAGATGTGCAACTATTAAAGAAAATAATTATTCCAAACTGATACACCAAATAAAATTAGACCTGGAAAAATGGAACAATTTACAGTTGTCGATGATTGGAAGAATAGCTACAATTAAAATGAACTTCCTGCCGAAGCTCTTAATTCTTGTTTCAAACAATTCCGATAAAACTAGAAAAAAAGTTTTTTGAGGATCTAAACAAATTGATCCTAAAGTTTATTTGGCAAGGAAAAAAAGCTTGAAAATGTTACAAGAAGCAAAAAATAAGGGGGGATTTGGATTACCTGATTGGGAGTTGTGTTACCAGGCCTCAGTGCTTACTTGGGTGAAAGAATGGGATAAACTTGAGGAATAAAAGAATATTGACTTTAGAAGGACATGATTTACAACTGATTTATCTGGTATGGGAAAAATAAAATACACAGATACCTTCAAAGACATAATATTAGAAATGCCCTGCTTTTAGTATGGGAAAGAATTAAATAGAAATATTACATGAAAATACCGGTCTGGCTATCCATGATGGAAGCACTAATACATCCAAATGTTCTTGATCTGGAAAAAAATTACAAGGTATAAAGATATCCTAAATGAACAAGGGGAATTAAAATAGAAACAAGAACTGAAAAATCAAGGAATTGATTTGGCTTGGTGGCCAGAGAGCGCTGTATAGCTGTATAGCTGTTTCAGCATGAAGCCGAAAGCACCAGCCTGAAGATGGCGAGTGGGACCTCATCAAAATGTCGCCAAGATACTCTCAAGCTTACACGGGAAAAGACCCGAACACGCCAAGACCTGCATACCTGTACCCGTGAAAATCTACGAAAACAAATATATAGCTAGATCCCTATCAATCGGGCTTCCGACCCGGGTTCAATACAGACGGCATTGGTCGCACTGGTGGATGATCTCTGGAGAGGGACAGAGGTTTTCCTCTGTCCTGGTCCTATTAGATCTCTCGGCTTTGATACCATCGACCATGGTATCTTATTGCGCCTTGAGGGGTTGGGAGTGGGAGGCACTGTTCTGCAGTGGTTCTCCTCCCTACCTCTTGGCGTTTGCAATCAGTGTTGGCAGGGGCAGAGGTCGGCCCCAAGGGCTCTCACGTGTGGGGTCCCACAGGGTGGGTCCTCTCGCCCCTCCTGTTCAACATCTATATGAAGCTGGGTGAAATCATCCGGGGTTTGGGGGTGAGGTATCATCAGTATGCTGATGATACCCAGTTATACATTTCCACCCCTAACCAAATCAGTGATTCCCTCTCTGTGATGTCCCGTTGTTTGGATGTGGTATGGATCTGGATGGGCAGGAACAGACTACAGCTCAATCCGGCCAAGACTGAGTGGCTGTGCATACAGACACCTCGCTCCAGTGAGTATATTCCACCTTTGGCCATAGGGGGAGAGGTGTTACCCCCTGTGGATAGGGCGTGGAACCTGGGGGTTCTCCTGGACTCACGGCTCAGTTTGGAGGAGCAGGTGGGAGCCGTGGCCAGGGGCCTTTGCCCAGGTTCGGCTGGTTCGCCAGCTCCGCCCTTATCTGGAGATGCCCTTCGCACAGTCACTCATGCACTTGTTACATCCTGACTCGACTACTGCAATGCTCTCTATTTAGGACTGCCCTTGCATACCATCCGGAGGCTCCAGCTGGTGCAGAATGCGGCGTGGGGTTGTGATGGGAGTTTCCCAATACTCCCATGTTCGCCCTCCTGTCGCGAGCTGCATTGGTTGCCGGTTGCCCTCCAGGTGCGATTCAAAGTTTTGACATTAACATTCAAAGTCCTTCATGGCATGGGTCCGGGGTACTTGCGGGGGCTCCCTGCCGATATCAAATATCGGTCACCTGTGAGCACACAGGTTGGGACTCCTCGGGTTGCCGTCCGCCGCGACAATGTTGGCTGGCGGTGACCCAGGGAAGGGCCTTTTCTGTATCGGCCCTCGCCTTATGGAATCAGCTACCCGTTGAGCTCCGGCTGGCTCCTGATCTCTCCTCTTTCGGCGATCTAAAAACCTGGTTATTTTTACAGGCTGGGCTGGACTGATCTCCTGGGGAGAGGGTGGGTTTTAAATTCGATTTTAATTCGGTTTTATAGTTGTATTTTGGCTTGTCTAGTTTAATTTCTTTTTAAATAATTTATTGTTCTGTGTTTTTATCTGTGAGCCACCCCGAGTCCTTTTTGGAGAGTGGCGGCAAAGAAGTCAAAATAAATAAATAATAAATAATATATATATATAGCTGTTGGAAGAAATATCTTTCTGGGTTCAGTTCCAAGTGGGGAAAAAGACACTGGAAACATGGAGGTTGTTTGTAAGAATTATTATTATTATTTTATTATTATTTTATTAGACTTGTATGCCCTTCTCCTAAGGACTCAGAGCAAACATTAAAAACCCATACAATTACAATAAAAAATAATTAAACAAGTACAAGCCTAATCAATCAAGTAAAATAATTAAAACGAATAAAACAACCCACACCCCAGGTCAGTCCAGACCGCCTGTTGGAACAACCAGGTCTTCGGTCCTGGTGGAAGGAGCAGAGATCAGGGGCCAAGATCCATGGGAAGCTGGTTCCATAGCGGCGCCCCACAGAAAAGGCCTAGCCTGGGGACCACCAGTGGACAATACCCAACGGCGGTATCCCAAGGAGGCCCCTCCTATGGGGCGTACAGGGCAGTTGGAGTGTGATGCTGGCAGGAGGCGTTCCAGTACCCTGGCCCCAAGCCATTTAGGACTTTATAAGTTGTTACTAGCACCTTGAAACTAACCTGGAAGGCAACCAGCAACCAATGCAGGTGGCAAGGAGGGTGAAACATGGGAGTATCGGGGACTCCCATCACAGCCAGCTGCTGTGATTTTCTGCACCAGCAGCTGGTTAATCCATCCACGAGGATGGATTAATGATGGACAGAATCACATGCCTTGAAGCTCTTGGGTTAAGAAAGGAGAGAAATGCTGAGAGTCCCTGGGTTTTATACCCTCTCTGGCTTTGAACTTCCTGGGGCACAGGAAGACTATTCTGATTGGTTGCTGTCAGAGGTCATAGCTAGCTTTGTAGGTTGTCTGTGTGCTACGTTTGGTTGAAACTTGGTGGGTGTGCAATGAAGGGCAATTGAATGGCTCTGCCTGAAGGAGGTAGATCTTTGTTGTGTAGAATAGACTGCCCCAGGCCTTAATGGCCCATTAACAAAGGTGGGGGGGTGGCTGAGTTTCTGCTTTTCTGAGTTTCCGCTTCTCTGAGTTTCCACTTCACTTTTATGGGAAATATTCTGCCTTTTCAGTATATCCTAAAATATTACATTTTTGTAGCAGAGGGGTGGGTTTTAAATTCCAATAATCCCCCTTTTTTTGCCAAAACATTTTTCTGGCAAAAAATTAAAAATTGATCTGATCAGGGAGACTTGATGGGTGCTTTTAATTTTTCTGATGCGAAGGTGAAGGCATTGATAGAGGCAATAGAAAAGGATTCCTTCAGTGGCTCCCAAAAGCTTTCAACTATGAAAGAAATTTACAGTATCCAATTTTTCCATGCCAATTATTTTCAGAGGTTTGATGTCACTTTCTGTGAGCTTACAGTCAGGTTTCAAGCAAGCACAAGCCCCAAAATTCTTCACAGCCATGGTTTTCCTTTAAATTACAGGCTGCCCATTTCCAAGGGATGGTTACTAAACCTGCCCTAGCTCTTAGTTTCCAGGGTTTGTGAGGCCAAATAGAGGTTAGCCAGTATGCAATCCAGGCTATTTAGTATTTTTTAAAATTACATACAATGAGCTCTGGGACTCCTACTCCTACTCATGAGACCACCAGTGCAACATATCCTGCTTTACTGGGCAGCATCATTTGTGAGTCATTATCAGGGCTTGGGTTTTGGAGATCTCTTTTCTTCAAGTGAGGAAATTGCCTGAGGGGGATGCCCCCTCCCCCATGGGATTAGCAGGGAGATATGACTGCTTGGGTCTTAGTGCCACAGAGCAAAACAAAAAACAAAAAACACAGAAGCACAAAAAAAGGAAGCTAGGAGCAGCAAAAGGAAGCTAGGAGCAGCTTTGTGTGGAGGTAGGTGAAGGGGATAACCTCTGTCTAATTCTGAATGGTGTGTCTGTGTGTGTGCATGTGTATGCAGCTACTTTTACAATGTAGACAATACAAACATGCTGGACAATTTTCCCTCCCACCAGACAGAAGTCCAAGGTGTTCAGAACTTGCTGTGGCAACCACTCTCAAATACAATCCTTACATGAGTACATTAAACTGATCACAATATAAATGAGACAAGAAAGAAAACCTTACAATGAATTTCCACCCTCTCCCCATAATCTTTCTAGCTGTCTTCTGGAGATTGAAAAGAGTCTTTAGTCTTCACTGGTCAGTATCCTCTCCTTCATGTCTCTGGGTGGCATTAGGCTTGGCCTGGTTGTATGGCTGGTCAGTCAGGCTTGGGAAGGTCTGTTCCATATAAGAGAATTAGAGATGGGGTGGGTGAGTAGATAGCTTGCAGGCAGGGTTTGAGGGGGGGGAACAACACATCAGTATTGCAGTTACTAAACAGATAAATCAGTTTCAACAAAATGGATGCAACAGATGAGAAAGGAAAAAAACTGGATTCACATGCTTCAGGAAAAGGATGGACAGATGAAATCATTTAAACACAGTAAGTGCAAGACTGAAATTTTCTGTAAATGAACTTAAAACATTCCCTCATAAGCTTGGGCTTTTCTTAAAAGCACAGAGAGGAAACGAAACTGAACTTAGTGTTTTTCACACTGTCCAGCTGGCCAGACTAGATCCGGTGAAGACATTTTCTTTCCTTGCTTTTAATATATTTTTAAGCAATTTAATTTTTGGATTGGAGACATTTTACAGTTGCAATTACCTCGAGGACGCACAAAGACTTAGACACACATATACACAAGGACAAGGAGAAAATAAGAGGAAAAAACAGAACTCTCAGGTTTACACACCCTGGTCACTCCCACCACAAATCTCAGTTAAATTAGGGAAGGCACAGATCTTAACAAACATACCACATGGTTGCATAGAAGACAGAGAAAGAGACAAGCAAACAAACAAAACCCCAATGTTCCTATTTATATATTTCCCTTTTCTTTTAAGTACCTTTATTTAGCCAAATTTGTCTTCCTGTGTCATCCCTCAGCAAAGCCCATTTCCTACACATTTCTTTCGCTCTCCTTTTGTTCATACTGGCCAGGGCAGGCATCTGTCGTTCATCCCAAGCCTCGAGCAAGTCTCCCAGGGGGGTTCTTGCCATGGCCCTCGAGCTACAGCTTCCCATGTTCCCTTTTTATGTAGGGTTCACTTTGGCTTAGCCAGGCCAAAACAAAAACAAAAAACGACAACACAAAAAATGGAGAGAAGAGAAAAAACCTACCGCCTGTCACTTTTCAGACAAAAAGAAAAAAGTGTCTGGAGAGGACTCTGGTTCCCTTCACAGAGTACGGGTGCCTCTCTACCAGGGAACTACTGCCTATCAGTTTTCTGACCAAGGGAAAAATAATGATCCGGGAGGACCTGCTGCCTTTCCTTTTTTCCTTTCTTTCCTTTGGCAGTCGAGTACGGGCCCCTCCTAACACACAGGGCTTTGCTCTCTTGGGATTTTCTTAGGACAAAAGCAACAACAAAATTTCCTGCCCACCCTTCACTTACAGCCCACTCAGCTTTTCCTCTTATATACAGAAGGTCCCACACTGATGCCCCACCCTGCTTTCCTGTACTGTCGGTCACAGCTCGGAGTTAGCAACAGGCAGGGGTGCATCTAGAGGTCAGAGAAATGAGATCTAGCTGCTGTCCAAGGGTGAAGCCACTCATACACGCACACACTCTTCCTCCTTCCCTAACAGAAGGCCCTGTGCTCTGGCAAAGCCCCCATGCTCTGCAGACTGTTGGTCTTTCTGCGGTTAGGAAATGCACAGAGAAAGCAAGATCCAGCTGCGATTGGGAGAAGGGTCCTCTCACTCACACACATGCAGGCGTACTCACATTTCCCATGCTTTTCTAGGCTTTAAAATTAAAATTTAGAGGCACTCACCTTCTTTCCAAGCAGCCTTTGAGCTCAACACTCAAAATCCCTTTAAAACCTTTTTTCCAAATGGCCAGGTCAGGAAAACTCACCCACAGACTTAATGGGTCTGCTGCTGGCAGGGAAGGCTTACCTGGGTCAGGTCCATTGGTCAGGTTAGCTTGGAGTCCCATCTTCGGTTGTCAAATTGTTGAAAGAAATATCCTTCTGGGTTCAGTTCCAAGTGGGGAAAAAGACACTGGAAGCGTGGAGGCTGTTGGAAGGATGGATTAATGGTGGACAGGATCACATGCCTTGAAGCTCTTGGGTGAAGAAAAGGAAAGAAATGCTGAGAGTCCCTGGGTTTTATACCCTCTCTGGCTTTGAACTTCTTGGGGCACAGGAAAAGTATTCTGATTGGTTGCTGTCAGAGGTCATAGCTAGCTTTGTAGGTTGTCTGTGTGCTACGTTTGGTTGAAACTTGGTGGGTGGTGCAATGAAGGGCAATTGAATGGCTCTGCTTGAAGGAGGTAGATCTCTGTTATGTAGAATAGACTGCCCCAGGCCTTAATGGCCCATTAACAAAAGGGGGGGGGCTGAGTTTCTGCCTTTCTGAGTTTCTACTTCTCTTGTAGGGGAAATATTCTGCCTTTTTAGTATATCCTAAAATATTTCATTTTTCTAGCAGAGGGGTGGGTTTTAACTTCCAACATAGGTATTTATTGGATTTTAAAATGGAAGAACAAGTAAAAGAAACTATGATAGTATGGTCCAAAATTTTTGGATACACTATAGAACTAGACAAATGGCAACAACTCTGGGAAAAACTATAAAACAATGATGTCAACAGCCTATAAAGAAAATCTTTATAAAATGTTTTATAGGTGGCATTTGCCACCAGCATGAATGGCAAAGATGTTTCAAACATATCTCCCAGATGTTGGAAATGTAAACAGATACCAGGTTCTTATTATCATATGTGGTGAACTTGTCCTATGGTAAAAAAGTATTGGTTAAAAATAAAAATGTGGTTAGAAGAAATGATAAAACAAGAAATAGACTTAAAACCAGAGACGTTCTTGTTGGGTATTCTACCAGAGAAATATAATAAAAGAAACACATATTTAATCTTACATGTGGCCACAGCAGCGAGAATTGTATATGCACAAAATTGGAAAAATGAAAATATACCTATAGAGGAAAATGCAATAAAGAAAATATTAGAATGTGCTGAAATGGATAGATTAACAATGAAAATTAAGGATAAGGAAGAAACAGAATACTTTTTAACTTGGGAACTATTTTATCAATGGTTCGAAAATAGAAGCAGAAGTTAGAAACTTAGAATGGAGGATACAGACTTCCTGTTCCGGCTTCCGGTGGCATTGTGGCCCCACTCCAAGCTCTCCCCATTGGAGGGCTCTGAAAGGAGCTATAACCACCCTGTAGGGGTGGTGAAGTAAAGGGGGGCACCTTGCAGGTCAAGGAGATCCGCATGTCTCCTCCCTGACTTGGAAATTCCCCCTCATCTGAAGACAAGGTGCAGCAGCAGTCAGTCAACATGGCTGCCATCTAACTGGGGGAACACCTAAGAAAGTGCAGGAGTGAAGAGAGCAGTGAATAGAGATTGTTGCTGGGTGAGATGATGATTCTTCTATTTAAATATTAACCCCAAGGAATAAAAAATCCGTGATAAGAGATTCTAAAAACTTTAGGCTGCTAAAGTGAGCACTTAGGAGATTCTGGTTAAAAAGCAAGTTGAGAGCTCCATCTACTGACGAAAGGAAAAGCGACTCCTAGACTCCTGGAAAGTTACAGAGGAGGTAAAGAAATTTAATATCCCGTGGAGGGCTGTGACTTTTAACTGTTTATTGTCTCACACTTACCAGAGGTGGAAATAAGAAAGTCATCTTATAAAAGAAACTCTGGGAAACTAGAATAAAAAACTAAAATCACAGAGCTGAGTTAAAGAACTTGGAAAATAGTTTGGACTATTAGAATATGGAGTAAAAGCTGGAACTGGCTCATTTAAATAATTGACTCTACTTTGCAAGAAATGGATCTTGATTGAAAATTAATATCTGCTGGAAAAAAGGCAGCATGAAAATCTAGGAGGTGAGTGCCATCTACTAATGATTGGAAAATGAACTCCTACAACTTCCGATCTCTTTTGAAATATCTGATATTTGGTGGTTGTGATCTTTAACTGTTTATTGCCTTATGCTTACCAGAGGCAGAAATAAGAAAGACATTTTGTAAGAGGCGCTGGGAAGCTAGAATAAAAGACTAAAACTACAGAGCAGACTTAAATAATTTGGAAAATACCTTAGACTATTAGAGTATTGAGTAAATGCTGAAATTGGCTCATTTAAACAATTGACCTTGTTTTGAAAGAAATGGAGATTGAGTGAAAGGGACATTTTATAAAAGAGACTCAGGAAGCTGGAATAAAAGATTAAAATCACAGAGCAGATTTAAAGATCTTGGAAAATACCTTGGTTTATCAGAGTACTGAGTAACTGTTGGACTTGGCTTATTTAAATAATTGATTTTGTTTGAAAAGAAATAGAGATTAAGTGAAATAAACATCTGTTGGAAGAAAGGCAGCATGGAAATTTGAGAGGAGAGCCCCATCTACTAATGATTGGAAAATAAACCATATTCCTATAACTTCGGACTCTCTGAATCAGACTGAGGTGTGATTGTTTCATTTCATTTCATTTATTAAATTATATCCCGCCTCTCTTCCCCATAGGGGAACTCAAGGCGTACAACAAGATAAAAGCAGTTGCCTATACAATATAAAATAAAAACTCATTCATACCATCCAAACATACAAGAGGGAAGAACAAAGGTCTCAATTCCATGCTACTTTTTTTTGCTACTATGTCTGGAGTTGAAGAAACAGCTGTGGAAATGAGAGGACTTTTCAACGGGCGTTTTTGTTGTTCCATAATATTATGGATTTAATCGACAGGATGGATGAGAAAATGGGAAATATCTCACAGAACAATGAATAAAGACAAAACTGCCCATGAATTGGTGGAATGAACAGAAAGATTTGATGAAATGGACTATCTAAGCCAGCAAATGGAACACTAACAGAGAAAGAATATGGATCAGAAAAACAGCAGATGAAGCAACAGCTCGGTGAAGAGGAAGACCAGATAAATGGCAAGCAAGAGGTGGAAAGAACAGGTGGATTGGTCACATCAACAAATAAACCAAGGACTGGAGCAAGAAATAGGGCTGACAAATCAGCTGATAAAGGAAAAAGACTGAAGAAAATAAAACAGATAAATCGACAATTGGAGAGACAGGCATATACTTTTGATAAGGAGATTGAGACATGGGCAGATATTTGGGAGATTTGGCACCATAAGATTGTATTGGTAGAAATGTCTAGATTGAATAAGAAAGACATAGATGAAGATAGAGATAAAGTTGAAGAGTGTGGGAGGTGAATTAAAAAATGGATAAGAAATGAAGCACTAAAAAGAAGAGATGAAGGATAAAAAGAATTGCCATTCAAATATTTAGGTAGCCTGATCATAAACTAAAGGAGGCAGAAATAAAATTAGATAGGGGAAATATTAGAATATAAATTTTTATAGAATGAATAAAAATAATAGATAGAAAAGACTAGAAGTTTATAGATGTTAGGCATTTTCTTTTATGTATTTTATGTATTTATTTATTTATTTATTTATTCCGACTTATATGCCCCCTCCCAAAGGACTTGGGGCTCACAACTAAAAAGTACAACAATAAATTACTTAAAATTATATTAAACAAGTTATAAGCCGAATAAGCAATTAAAACCCCAAGTTAAAAAGAAAACCCCAAGAGTCAACATAGCCCAGATTGTAAAAAACAGCCAGGTTTTTAACTTCGTGGCGGAAGGTGGGGAGATCGAGCCAACCGGAGCTCCAGGAAGAAGATTCCATAGGCGGGGGGGCATACAGAATAGGCCCTCCCGGGTTCCAGCCAAGTGACATTAGAGTCGCAGAGCAGCACCTGAGGAGACCGTCTGTCGCCCGCACAAGGCGGTTGGTACTTGATGCTGGGAGGAGTGGATTCTCGTAAATATCCTGGCCCCATGCCATGCAGGACTTTGAATGTTAAAACCAGCACCTTGAACCTCACCCGGTGGCAACCGGAAGCCAATGCAGGCCACGCAGGAGGGTGTGACATGGGAGTATCGGGAGGCTCCCATCACTACCAGCAGCTGACGCATTCTGCACCAGCTGAAGCCTCAGTGATATGCAAGGGCAGCCCTAAATAGAGAGCGTTACAGTAGTCCAATCGGAGACCACGGCGCCTGAATGATGTGTGCAGGGCATGGTCCAGATATGGGCGCAACTGGCGAACCAGCGGACCTGGGCAAGGCCCTGGCCACGGCTCCCACCTGCTCCTCCAGCATGAGCCGTGAGTCCAGGAGAACCCCCAGGTTCCGTGCCCTGTCCACGGGGGTAACACCTCCTCCCATGACCAAAGATGGAACCTCAAAACTGGACGGGATGCGGTATGCACAACCATTCTGTCTTGGCTGGATTGAGTCGAAGCATGTTCCTGTCCATCCAGATCCGCAGCTTCCAAACAACGGGACATCACGGAGAGCGTCACTGATGTGGTCTGGGGTGGAGATGTATAGCTGCGTATCATCAGCATACTGATGGTAACTCACCCGAAACCACGGATGATCTCACCCAGAGGCTTCACATAAATGTTGAACAAGAGAGCGAGAGGACAGACCCCTGCGGTACCCCACAAGTGAGAGACCTCAGAGTCGACCTCTGCCCCCCTGCCAACACTGTTTAAGCGTCCAGAGAGGTAGGAGGAGAACCACTGTAAAACAGTGCCCCCACTCCCAACCCCCCAGACGTGCAACAACAAGATACCATGGTCGATGGTATCAAAAGCCGCTGAAGTCTAACAGGACCAGGACCGAGGAAAACCCCTGTCGAGCCCTAGAGATCATCAATCAGCAGCGACCAATGCTGTCTCCGTGCTGTATCTGGGTCGGAAGCCCGATTGGACAGATCCAGGTAGTCTGCTTCCTCCAGGAAAAGTGGCAATTGCTGAGCCACCACACTCAACAAACCTAGAAAGTGAAAGGTTGGAAACCGAGACAAAGTTGCTCAAAACGGCTGGGTCCAGGGCAGGCTTCTTCAGCAGGGGCCTCACCACGCCCTCTTTCAGGGCTGCAGGAACAGCCCCTCCCTTAGAAGCGTTGACCACTGCCCGAGCCCAGGCGACCGTGACCTCCCTGGAGGCATAGACCAACCAGGAGGGCAGGGTCCAATAAACATGTGGTGGAACTCAGC
>SOZL01000007.1:655274-701126 GCA_009733165.1 Naja naja | reverse complement strand
ATTCCCTCATAAGCTTGGGCTTTTCTTAAAAGCACAGAGAGGAAACGAAACTGAACTTAGTGTTTTTCACACTGTCCGCTGGCCAGACTAGATCCGGTGAAGACATTTTCTTTCCTTGCTTTTAATATATTTTTAAGCAATTTAATTTTTGGATTGGAGACATTTTACAGTTGCAATTACCTCGAGGACGCCAAAGACTTAGACACACATATACACAAGGACAAGGAGAAAATAAGAGGAAAAAACAGAACTCTCAGGTTTACACCCCTGGTCACTCCCACCACAAATCTCAGTTAAATTAGGGAAGGCACAGATCTTAATAACAAACATACCACATGGTTTGCATAGAAGACAGAGAAAGAGACAAGCAAACAAACAAAACCCCAATGTTCCTATTTATATATTTCCTTTTTCTTTTTAAGTACCTTTATTTAGCCAAATTGTCTTCCTGTGTCATCCCTCAGCAAAGCCCATTTCCTACACATTTCTTTCGCTCTCTCCTTTGTTTCATACTGGCCAGGCAGGCATCTGTCTTCATCCCAAGCCTCGAGCAAGTCTCCCAGGGGGGTTCTTGCCATGGCCCTCGAGCTACGCTTCCCATGTTCCCTTTTATGTAGGGTTCACTTTGGCTTAGCCAGGCCAAAACAAAAACACAAAACGACAACACAAAATGGAGAGAAGAGAAAAACCTACGCCTGTCACTTTTCAGACAAAAAGAAAAAGTGTCTGGAGAGGCTCTGGTTCCCTTCACAGAGCACGGGTGCCTCTCTACCAGGGACTATTGCCTATCAGTTTTCTGACCAATGAAAAATAATGATCCGGAGGACCTGCTGCTTGCCTTTCCTTTTTTTCCTTTCTTTCCTTTGGCAGTCGAGTACGGGCCCCTCTAACACACAGGGCTTTGCTCTCTTGGGATTTTCTTAGGACAAAAGCAACAACAAAATTTCCTGCCCCCCTTCACTTCAGCCCACTCAGCTTTTCCTCTATATACAGAAGGTCCCACACACTGATGCCCACCCTGCTTTCCCTGTACTGTCGGTCACAGCTCGGAGTTAGCAACAGGCAGGGGTGCATCTGAGGTCAGAGGAAATGAGATCTAGCTGCTGTCCAAGGGTGAAGCCACTCATACACGCACACACTCTTCCTCCTTCCCTAACAGAAGGCCCTGTGCTCTGGCAAAGCCCCCATGCTCTGCAGACTGTTGGTCTTTCTGCGGTTAGGAATGCACAGAGAAAGCAAGATCCAGCTGCGATTGGAGAAGGGTCCTCTCACTCACACACATGCAGGCTACTCATTTCCCATGCTTTTCTAGGCTTTAAAATTAAAATTTAGAGGCACTCACCTTCTTTCCAAGCAGCCTTTGAGCTCAACACTCAAAATCCCTTTAAAACCTTTTTTTCCAAATGGCCAAGGTCCAGGAAAACTCACCCACAGACTTAATGGGTCTGCTGCTGGCAGGGAAGGCTTACCTGGGTCAGGTCCATTGGTCAGGTTAGCTTGGAGTCCCATCTTCGGTTGTCAAATTGTTGAAAGAAATATCCTTCTGGGTTCAGTTCCAAGTGGGGAAAAAGACACTGGAAACGTGGAGGCTGTTTGGAAGGATGGATTAATGGTGGACAGGATCACATGCCTTGAAGCTCTTGGGTGAAGAAAAGAAAGAAATGCTGAGAGTCCCTGGGTTTATACCCTCTCTGGCTTTGAACTTCTTGGGGCACAGGAAAAGTATTCTGATTGGTTGCTGTCAGAGGTCATAGCTAGCTTTGTAGGTTGTCTGTGTGCTACGTTTGGTTGAAACTTGGTGGGTGGTGCAATGAAGGGCAATTGAATGGCTCTGCTTGAAGGAGGTAGATCTCTGTTATGTAGAATAGACTGCCCCAGCCTTAATGGCCCATTAACAAAAGGGGGGCTGAGTTTCTGCCTTTCTGAGTTTCTACTTCTCTTGTAGGGGAAATATTCTGCCTTTTAGTATATCCTAAAATATTTCATTTTTCTAGCAGAGGGGGTGGGTTTTAACTTCCAACATAGGTATTTATTGGATTTTAAAATGGAAGAACAAGTAAAAGAAACTATGATAGTATGGTCCAAAATTTTTGGATACACTATAGAACTAGACAAAATGGCAACAACTCTGGGAAAAACTAAAAACAATGATGTCAACAGCCTATAAAGAAAATCTTTATAAAATGTTTTATAGGTGGCATTTGCCACCAGCATGAATGGCAAAGATGTTTCACAAACATATCCCAGATGTTGGAAAACAGATACCAGGTTCTTATTATCATATGTGGTGAACTTGTCCTATGGTAAAAAGTATTGGTTAAAAATAAAAATGTGGTTAGAAGAAATGATAAAACAAGAAATAGACTTAAAACCAGAGACGTTCTTGTTGGGTATTCTACCAGAGAAATATAATAAAAGAAACACATATTTAATCTTACATGTACACAGCAGCGGAATTGTATATGCACAAATTGGAAAAATGAAAATATACCTATAGAGGAAAATGCAATAAAGAAAATATTAGAATGTGCTGAAATGGATAGATTAACAATGAAAATTAAGGATAAGGAAGAAACAGAATACTTTTAACTTGGGAACTATTTTATCAATGGTTCAAAATAGAAGCAGAAGTTAGAAACTTAGAATGGAGGATACAGACTTCCTGTTCGCTCGGTGGCATTGTGGCCCCACTCCAAGCTCTCCCCATTGGAGGGCTCTGAAGGAGATAACCACCCTGTAGGGGGTGGTGAAGTAAAGGGGGCACCTTGCAGGTCAAGGAGATCCGCATGTCTCTCTCCTGACTTGGAAATTCCCCTCATCTGAAGACACAGGTGCAGCAGCAGTCAGTCAACATGGCTGCCATCTAACTGGGGGAACACCTAAGAAAGTGCAGGAGTGAAGAGAGCAGTGAATAGAGATTGTTGCTGGGTGAGATGATGATTCTTCTATTTAAATATTAACCCCAAGGAATAAAAAATCCGTGATAAGAGATTCTAAAAACTTTAGGCTGCTAAAGTGAGCACTTAGAGATTCTGGTTAAAAAGCAAGTTGAGAGCTCCATCTACTGAAAAGGAAAAGCGACTCCTAGACTCCTGGAAAGTTACAGAGGAGGTAAAGAAATTTAATATCCCGTGGAGGGCTGTGACTTTTAACTGTTTATTGTCTCACACTTACCAGAGGTGGAAATAAGAAAGTCATCTTATAAAAGAAACTCTGGGAAACTAGAATAAAAAACTAAAATCACAGAGCTGAGTTAAAGAACTTGGAAAATAGTTTGGACTATTAGAATATGGAGTAAAAGCTGGAACTGGCTCATTTAAATAATTGACTCTACTTTGCAAGAAATGGATCTTGATTGAAAATTAATATCTGCTGGAAAAAAGGCAGCATGAAAATCTAGGAGGTGAGTGCCATCTACTAATGATTGGAAAATGAACTCCTACAACTTCCGATCTCTTTTGAAATATCTGATATTTGGTGGTTGTGATCTTTAACTGTTTATTGCCTTATGCTTACCAGAGGCAGAAATAAGAAAGACATTTTGTAAGAGACGCTGGGAAGCTAGAATAAAAGACTAAAACTACAGAGCAGACTTAAATAATTTGGAAAATACCTTAGACTATTAGAGTATTGAGTAAATGCTGAAATTGGCTCATTTAAACAATTGACCTTGTTTTGAAAGAAATGGAGATTGAGTGAAAGGGACATTTTATAAAAGAGACTCAGGGAAGCTGGAATAAAAGATTAAAATCACAGAGCAGATTTAAAGATCTTGGAAAATACCTTGGTTTATCAGAGTACTGAGTAACTGTTGGACTTGGCTTATTTAAATAATTGATTTTGTTTGAAAAGAAATAGAGATTAAGTGAAATAAACATCTGTTGGAAGAAAGGCAGCATGGAAATTTGAGAGGAGAGCCCCATCTACTAATGATTGGAAAATAAACCATATTCCTATAACTTCGGACTCTCTGAATCAGACTGAGGTGTGATTGTTTCATTTCATTTCATTTATTAAATTTATATCCCGCCTCTCTTCCCCCATAGGGGAACTCAAGGCGGCGTACAACAAGATAAAAAGCAGTTGCCTATACAATATAAAATAAAAAAAACTCATTCATACCATCCAAACATACAAGAGGGAAGAACAAAGGTCTCAATTCCATGCTACTTTTTTTTTTGCTACTATGTCTGGAGTTGAAGAAACAGCTGTGGAAATGAGAGGACTTTTCAACGAGACGTTTTTGTTGTTCCATAATATTATGGATTTAATCGACAGGATGGATGAGAAAATGGGAAATATCTCACACAGAACAATGAATAAAGACAAAACTGCCCATGAATTGGTGGAATGAACAGAAAGATTTGATGAAATGGACTATCTAAGCCAGCAAATGGAACACTAACAGAGAAAGAATATGGATCAGAAAAAAACAGCAGATGAAGCAACAGCTCGGTGAAGAGGAAGACCAGATAAATGGCAAGCAAGAGGAGTGGAAAGAACAGGTGGATTGGTCACATCAACAAATAAACCAAGGACTGGAGCAAGAAATAGGGCTGACAAATCAGCTGATAAAGGAAAAAAAGACTGAAGAAAATAAAACAGATAAATCGACAATTGGAGAGACAGGCATATACTTTTGATAAGGAGATTGAGACATGGGCAGATATTTGGGAGATTTGGCACCATAAGATTGTATTGGTAGAAATGTCTAGATTGAATAAGAAAGACATAGATGAAGATAGAGATAAAGTTGAAGAGTGTGGGAGGTGAATTAAAAATGGATAAGAAATGAAGCACTAAAAAAGAAGAGATGAAGGATAAAAGAATTGCCATTCAAATATTTAGGTAGCCTGATCATAAACCTAAGGAGGCAGAAATAAAATTAGATAGGGGAAATATTAGAATATAAATTTTTATAGAATGAATAAAAATAATAGATAGAAAAGACTAGAAGTTTATAGATGTTAGGCATTTTCTTTTATGTATTTTATGTATTTATTTATTTATTTATTTATTCGACTTATATGCCGCCCCCCCTCCCAAAGGACTTGGGGCGGCTCACAACTAAAATACAGTACAACAATAAATTACTTAAAAATTATATTAAACAAGTTATAAGCCGAATAAGCAATTAAAACCCCCAAGTTAAAAGAAAACCCCAAGAGTCAACATAGCCCAGATTGTAAAAACAGCCAGGTTTTTAACTCGTGGCGGAAGGTGGGGAGATCGGAGCCAACCGAGCTCCAGCGGAAGAAGATTCCATAGAGCGGGGGCCGCCACAGAATAGGCCCTCCCCCGGGTTCCCGCCAAGTGACATTGAGTCGCAGACGCACCCTGAGGAGACCTCGTCTGTGCGCCCGCACAGGGCGTTGGTACTTGATGCTGGGAGGAGTCGTTCTCGTAAATATCCTGGCCCCATGCCATGCAGGACTTTGAATGTTAAAACCAGCACCTTGAACTCACCCGAGGGCAACCGGAAGCCAATGCAGGCCACGAGGAGGGTGTGACATGGGAGTATCGGGAGGCTCCCATCACTACCCGCGCGCATTCTGCACCAGCTGAAGCCTCCGATGATGCAAGGGCAGCCCTAAATAGAGAGCGTTACAGTAGTCCAATCGGGAGACCACGAGCGCCTGAATGATCATGTGCAGGGCAACCCGGTCCAGATATGGGCGCAACTGGCGAACCAGCCGGACCTGGGCAAAGGCCCCCCTGGCCACGGCTCCCACCTGCTCCTCCAACATGAGCCGTGAGTCCAGGAGAACCCCCAGGTTCCGTGCCCTGTCCACGGGGGGTAACACCTCCTCCCCCATGACCAAAGATGGAACCTCAAAACTGGACCGGGATGCCGGTATGCACAACCATTCTGTCTTGGCTGGATTGAGTCGAAGCATGTTCCTGTCCATCCAGATCCGCACCGCTTCCAAACAACGGGACATCACGGAGAGAGCGCACTGATGTGGTCTGGGGTGGAGATGTATAGCTGCGTATCATCAGCATACTGATGGTAACTCACCCCGAAACCACGGATGATCTCACCCAGCGGCTTCACATAAATGTTGAACAAGAGAGGCGAGAGGACAGACCCCTGCGGTACCCCACAAGAGAGACCTCAGAGTCGCACCTCTGCCCCCTGCCAACACTGTTTGCGAACGTCCCGAGAGGTAGGAGGAGAACCACTGTAAAACAGTGCCCCCCACTCCCAACCCCCCGAGACGTCGCAACAAGATACCATGGTCGATGGTATCAAAAGCCGCTGAGAAGTCTAACAGGACCAGGACCGAGGAAAAACCCCTGTCCCGAGCCCTAGAGAGATCATCAATCAGCGCGACCAATGCTGTCTCCGTGCTGTATCTGGGTCGGAAGCCCGATTGGAACAGATCCAGGTAGTCTGCTTCCTCCAGGAAAAGTGGCAATTGCTGAGCCACCCACATTCTCAACAACCTTCGCTAGAAAGCGAAGGTTGGAAACCGACACAAAGTTGCTCAAAACGGCTGGGTCCAGGGCAGGCTTTTCAGCAGGGCCTCACCACCGCCTCTTTCAGGCGCAGGGAACAGCCCCTCCCTTAACGAAGCGTTGACCACTGCCCGGAGCCAGGCGACGTGACCTCCCTGGAGGCATAGACCAACCAGGAGGGCACGGGTCCAATAAACATGTGGTGGAACTCAGCCGCATAATCCTGTCCACTTCATCCTCAGAAACAGGATCGAACTCAGTCCAGATTACATTAGCCAGACCACTGCTCTCCCCTTCATCAGACCACTGCAAATCCGAAGCCAACCCTTCCCGATCCGAGCAATTTTATCCTGCAGATAAAGACCAAATTCTCAGCTCTGCCCCCAAAGGGGTCACCACCCCAACTGTAAGAGGGAACGGGCGACCCCAAACAGGGCGGCCGGCGACATTCATGGATGCTATGAGGGCGGAGAAGTAGGATCTCCTCGCACGCCCACAGCTACCAGGTAAGTCCTAATGTGGGATCTCAACTGGGCTCGGTCGGATCGGAGCGGGTCGCCTCCACCTGCTCTCTAAACCCTTCTACGACGCCATCTCCCGGAGCTCCTCGGTATACCAGGGAGCTAACCGGGATCCGCCCAGAGAGGGGACGATGGGACAACCCTGTCAAGAGCCCCCACGGCCGACTGTTGCCAGGTAGCCGCAGGACCTCGCAGGGCTGTGGGTAAGGGATGCAGGAAAAAAACCCAGTTCTGCCTGGAACCTCTCAGGGTCCATAAGGCGCCTGGGGCGGAACCATCTAGGTGGCTCCTCATCCCAGCGGTGTGGGGCGGCTTGATGGAAGACCAGCCGAGGAGATAGTGGTCAGACCATGGAACGGGATGGGTTAAAATAATGCCATCCCCCAGACCACTACGCCACTGCTCCGAGATAAAAACCAGGTCGAGCGTATTGCCCCCCTCATGAGTTGGGCCTTCTATTAACTGGGTCAGGCCCATAGACTCCATGGAAGCCATGAATTCCTGGGCCACCACGCCGCCTCAAGGAAGGCAGGTTGAAGTCACCCAGAACTATAAGCTCTGGGAACTCCACCGCCACCCCCAAGGCGGCATCGAGAAGCCCAGGCAGGGCGGCTGATACACAGCTGGGGGACAGGTATGTAAGCAGCACACCCATCCGACCAGTAGGCCCGAAATTCAGGAGGAGGGACTCACACCCCCTATCTCCGAGCAGGGACCTCCCTAGGAAACAGGGTCTCCCGAATAACAATAGCCACCCCCCCCACCCCTTCCCTGGGGTCGAGACCGGTACATAACCCGAAAACCTGGGGGGCAGATATCAACCAGAGGGATCCTCCTCCGGCCCCACCCAGGTCTCGTGATGCAGGCCAGGTCCGCGCCTCCTCCTCTATAACCTCCCAAAGAAGAGGTGCCTTATTCACCACAGACCTGGCATTAAAATACACCAGTCAGAGCCCAGGGGCCCTAGATCCCAAAACCCCCAGGGATTGAGAGGAGGCCGAGGGGTCGGAGCGCCACTGCTCGGATATAGCGGGACGGCTCCGCTAACATGATACGCCCCCCTCCTCACGACTCCTTCCCATTCCAACCACCCTGGGAATCAAAGCCCCACTATTCCGCCCGAGCTCCACAGCCCCTCCACACACACCCCAACCACGATCCTGGCTCGGGCTGCAATGAACATCTCTAAAACCCCTGCCCCTCCCTAACCTCCTTAAAAATCGAATCAAAAATTTAGATAATGGAGATCTAGGACCCCTCCTTCTCCCAGGACCCCCACCCCAACCCCTACCGGCGCAGTGCCAACTCTCTGGGTTCCATGACCCGTCCTCGAGATACATTGTAGAGAGTCCGATGGGCCAAGAGAGAGGGGCCTCCTGCAAGGCCCACAGGTCCAAAGATGAATAAACCCCATGATATTATTAGGCAAAGGTGAGAAGCCCAAGATAGAACAAGTCCGGAGTTCAAAGATGTTTAAAACACCCGATCCAGTCCCAGTATCCATGTTCCAGACAAATGGTCCCAGGGAGTAAGCCAGGATTGTTCTCCCACCACAATCCGGTGGGCCTATGGTAAGGGCCCCCATCCGGCCAGCCACCGGCCTCACCGCAGGGGTGTCACATGAACACGCCCGGTAATAAGATGGTAGCAAGGTTGGCTACGGGGCAGGAATCCCGCTCCACAACCCTCACACAGCGGTGGGCAGGATGCATCCACACCCCCTCACCAACCACCATCGGGTGTAAAAGGGGGAATGACCCAGGGGTAAGGCAAAAGGAAGCAGGAGAAAGGGGAGGTAATAAACCCAGATCTAAAGGTCCCAAGGCAGGGCCGTTGTCCCAGCCATGGTCTTGCCCACAGTCATCAGCCTCAAACCACTCTCTCCTCGCCATCGCCGCCACTGCCACCAGCAGCTCTGCTGCGGAGATCCGTGATGAGGCCAGACGCCGGAGCAAAAACCAACAGCCTCTGTCAGTCTCGAAGCTCCTTGACTCGTTGCCCCAAAAACGCCGCTCTTCTAGGCGCAACTTGCCGCCTCCAGGGCCAGGGTGGGGGGCGGCCAATCCGCAGCCCTCCAGACCCCACAGTTCTTTGCCCCCACAGCTCCAAATTCTCCGCTGCGCCGTTCTTTAAGGTGCAGCCGCTGCCAACCGCATCGTTCTTCAGGGTGCGGGGCATCTTCAAACTAGGCCTGAAATCGGCCAGCTGATCGGCCCATCCACGCCGTTCCCCAAGCGCCGCCACCATTTCCACGCCAATCTTTAGGGCACTACCGCTACCGTGCCGTTCTTTAGGGCACCGGATCTCAGGGCTGAATCTGAGCCGACCAACTAAACAGCCCATCGCGCCATTCCTCAGGGTGGCGTAATCACCGCTACGATCTTCTAGGACGGCCTGTTCTGAAGCTGGGCTGAAGCTGGCCAGCTGATCGGGCCCGGAATGACAGTGCGCAAAAAAAACGCCGCCGCCGATCAGGGCTTCAAGGAAGGAAGCCCCGGAGAGCAGAGCGGTGGGAAAACAACGCGGGTGTCGGTTTTAAAACCATCAGCCGACGCCCGAGATCTTCAGCCAGAGGACAACCACCGGGGGGGGGGGGTTGCCAACCGCCCCCACCTCCCTCTCTGGACTGCACAAAGACTCTCACATTACGGAGCCTGGATTTGGACCGCCATCTTCCCAGGGCATGCGCCGATTATTAAATTACATTTATATGCCGCCCTTCTCCGAAGACTCAGGGCGGCTTACAATTTTTTGGGATACAACCCAGTGTGCTCAGCAATAGCCTTCATTCCATTGTATATGCCTGCTTATTACTAAGCGGCATTTTTACAAAGTCAGCTTATTGCCCCCAACAATCTTGGGTCCTCAATTTACCTACCCCGAGAGGATGGAAGGCTGAGTCAACCTTGAGCCTGGTGGGATTCGAGCCTACAGTAATTGTAGACAGCTGGATCTTAAGTGCAGGCATTTAACAGCCTGAATCACCAAGGCCAATTTTTCAAATAATATAATGAGAATTACTTAAATTTGGTAAATGTGATAGAGATTACTAATATTGTTAGCGTGAATTGGATCAATATGAATGATACTTAGAATTAATTTTGTTTATACATATAAAGAAATGTTTAGATTGAACAAGAAAGACATAGATGAAGATAGAGATAAAGATGAGGAATTAGGGTTTTTTTAGTTAATGTATGCTTAAACAATATAATGAGGGTTACTTAAATTTGACAAATGTGATAGAGACTACTAATATTGTTATGATGAACTGGATTAATATGAATGATACCCAAAACCAACTCTGTTCACACACAATATGAATGTATATTGGAAAATTGATGTTCATATGTTTATGTTTGATATTATTAACCAATTATAAAGCTGAATAGAGTGTTTAGAAAACTTATTGAAAGTTATGTATTCCTCTAAGTTCCAAAAATTTGGAGAGAAAAAAAAACTTTTTTAATATTACCTCTCTCCTGGAAGAAATGCATTCACTGCCCCCAATCTTTTCTAACTGGAATGTGTATGCTTAAACAATATAATGAGGGTTACTTAAATTTGACAAATGTGATAGAGACTACTAATATTGTTATGATGAACTGGATTAATATGAATGATACCCAAAACCAACTCTGTTCACACACAATATGAATGTATATTGGAAAATTGATGTTCATATGAAATTGATGTTCATATTGAAAGTTATGTATTCCTCTAAGTTCCAAAAATTTGGAGAGAAAAAAAAAACTTTTTTTAATATTACCTCTCTCCTGGAAGAAATGCATTCACTGCCCCCAATCTTTTCTAACTGGAATGTGTATGCTTAAACAATATAATGAGGGTTACTTAAATTTGACAAATGTGATAGAGACTACTAATATTGTTATGATGAACTGGATTAATATGAATGATACCCAAAACCAACTCTGTTCACACACAATATGAATTTGGAGAGAAAAAAAAAACTTTTTTTAATATTACCTCTCTCCTGGAAGAAATGCATTCACTGCCCCCAATCTTTTCTAACTGGAATGTGTGAGACAAAGAGGGAAGAATGAAAATGCATGTAAGAAACCTGTTATTAGTGCAAAATTTTGTTTTGCAAATTTTCTGTGTAATTTTTTTGCTAACTCACTGGTTACATAGTATTTGAGATCTTTTCTGAAGGAATTATTTTCTATTCTTCCTTTCTTAAATTAAGAAACTTCTGCATTATGTTTGTGGGTGATGGCTTTAGAGATTTTCTCTTTTTTTAATTCATGTTTTATTTACAGATTTCCTTTCACACCATACATATTTTTGAAGAGTTTTCTTTTTTCTCCTCTGTTCTATTATAAACTTTTAAGGAGTTATCTATTTGATTCCTACTTATCAATCCTTTCTCTTCATTATCTTTGTCTTCTTGCATCTCATTTTGATTTTTCTCTTCCACTGCTTCTTCTAATTTCTCTATTTTATGACTATCTTGTTCATCTTTTCCCCCCAGTTGTTGAGAGGCTTCTACACTCATTTCTTTATCTTTAGACAATCCCCTTGTCTCCTTATTGTTCTTTATAGTTTCATGCATGTTTTTAAGCATCAAAATTATTTCTTCATATCCCTCTATTATCCTCTGGTAATCCATTTTATTACAATTCAATAAAAATTACTCAATATACCTCTATACTTCCAACGTCTCAATATTTAAACACTCCCACAGAGCCAGTTATTAGTAAAATTTAATCGATCTCATAGTTATACCTCCAAATCTCCTGTTTATAATTTTTAAAATTCTTTAGTATTATAGTCTTTTGATTTTCCAATTATTTGTTTTCCCAATTGTCCAAATTTTAAAATCTTATTTAATTTTCCTTTTCTCTTTTCTTCTATCACTTTTCTTCTTTTGCCTTGTATGATGTTCTGTCAAATAGCATTAGTAGTCCAAATCCAAATTAGTCAACTATGTTTTCTCCAGTTTTTCAAGTCCTCAATCCAATAGCCATTTTCAATAGAATTTAGTTATTAAGAAGACAGAAAAGTGGAGAACAGTGGCGAAATAGAACACAAGGCTAGCTGTCAAACATTATTTGGACTATTTTATTTTTCTTACTTTTTAAAGAATTTTTTTATTAGATAGACAGACAGACAGACAGACAGACAGACAGACAGAATTCTTTATTGGCCAAGTGTGATTGGACACACAAGGAATTTGTCTTGGTGCAAATGCTCTCAGTATACATAAAAGAAAAGATACATTCATCAAGAGTCAAGAATCATAAAGTACAACACTTAATGATAGTCATAGGGTACAATAAGCAATCAAATCATACTAGGAAACAGTCAATATAAATCGTAAGAACAGGGGCGGAGCCAGCTGTCTAGGAGAGCAAGAGGACTTCGGTCGGGAAGGCATAAGGCTTTTCTGCAAAACCTCAGGGTGGGGGAGCGAGAGGTGAACCTGGATCGAGCAGATGAAGGAAGGACGATTGGCAGACCGTCCATAGAAGAAGACAGCTGTTCATACTATTGGTGAAATAGCAGAACGAAGGTGCATACTAAACAAACAGCTTTAACAACCTTAAGTGAGTAAAACAAAAAGGGGCGCCAAAAGCAATTGATATTGAGAAAACCCAGCATTAAGAGTCAGACCTAGTGATAAATGGAAGGAGCGGCGGACTTAATGGCGGGCAAAGAGATCGGAAGAAGATAGGGAAGCCATAAAAAATCGGCAAAAGAAAGGAGATCGCATGCAGGATTGTAAAAGAAAAAAACAACTACAGTGGTGCCTAGAGCTAATGTAAGAAGAGAATTTTGGATTATATTTGTAGAAGGGTGACTTTTGAAAATTCTAAGTGTTGATCTGAGAGAGACCCGTGGGATTATATATTAAAAACGGAGGGGATTTGAATGACTTGAACTAATGAATTTGATTTAACAACTTGAGAGAGAACTGATAATCTGGATCAAATATTGTGGGGGCATCTGGACTTTTTGGACTTTGGCTCTATATTTCCTTCCTTCTTTTCCCCCTTTCTTCTGAGCTATTTTGGACTTTTTTTAAATTATTTTATGCCGCCTTCCTCCGAGACTCAGGGCGCTTACTTTTGGGATACAACCCAGTGTGCCAGCAATAGCCTTCATTCCATTGTATATGCCTGCTTATTACTAAGCGGCATTTTTACAAGGTCAGCTACCCCAACAATCTTGGGTCCTCATTTACCTACCCCGAGAGGATGGAAGGCTGAGTCAACCTTGAGCCTGGTGGGATTTGAGCCTACAGCAGTTGTAGGCAGCTGGAACTAACTTGTCATTACAGCCTGAGCCACCAGGCTGTAAAGAGAATCTTGGAAGTTAATTAAAATGGACAGTACAAAGAAAATGAGTTGGCAACTTTGAAGCTGACAAAGAGACTCTGTAGCGCTTCATGAGTGACACCTGCTGGCCATCGAATTGAAGAGAAATTGCAACAAGGAGGAAAGAAAAAGGGATACTTGGTTTCTTTCTGTTAAAGCTTCTATCTCTTGCTTGATTTGTTGATTCTTAAACCACTGCATATATAGGTAAATATAAGATTTTGTAGATCTCTGTATACTTTGGATAATTTAGATTGATATAACTATACAAATATAAATTATATATATTATATACCATATACTTAATAGTTAGGTTGATTAATTAAATTATAAGAATTTTTTTTCTTTTTTAGTATTACAGATCTTGATATATTGTTATATTATAAATTATGTTATAGATAATAGTATATATTATGTTATAGATTAATTAGATATATATTAACCATTTTAAAGGTTTGATTAAGTGAGATTACTTTAAGCAATATATCTACTATAATTAATTATTAGATACTGATTTTTGACATTGTGGATATAACTTAGCACACTCAGCAGATTATTGAATATTGGATATAGGTTGGATCTATTGCTAGACTAGCTTTATTGTTAATATAAGCATTGGAGGGATTTGAAAGAGAAGAGAAAAATTGGAAGAGGTGGTGGAAAAATAATATTATAGTCAAGATATTTAGTATGACAAGAAACTTCCCAAAATTGGGAGCTGGGAAAAAAAATACCCACCCAAACACTGAAAATGACCTCAATGGCAAGTCCCTCGACACAGAGAGCTATAGATGAAATGTTACCAAGGGAGAGATCAAATGCAATAAAAGATCTACAAGGACTATTGTTGAATATGCAGGAAATGATGTCTAAAAACCATGAAGACTTGAAGACAGAGATAGGATCAGTAAGATCTGAATTAAAAGAAAAAATTCAAATTATAGACGAAAAATTTGAATGCTACCAACAAGAGATGCGGAAAAACCAGGAAAAATAGCGGAAATAGAATCCAGAATGGATAAAGAGGAGAAAAGAGTGGAAGATCTGACAGATAAGCTGATACAAGCAAATAAAGATCTGGAATCTACGGTAATACTTTTGGAAGCAGAAAAAGCAGCCCATTACCTGAGATTCCAAAATGTTAAGGAGGAAAAGAGGAAGATTTGCCAGACGTAATGGGTGAGATAATTGCAAAAATACTAAGAACTGGAAAAGAAATTGTGATGGAAATAGACAAGACATACAGAATACAGACGAATTATGCAAGAAGGCATAACCTTCCCAGAGAAGTCATAATGCAGATAACTGTTCTTAAACAGGTACTGAGAAGAATAAGAGACTTGAGGAGACCCTACCATTTTTTTGACAACAAAGCTCATAAAACATAATATTAGTTTTAGATGGTTGATGCCAGAGGGAATTATGGTTAACTGGCAGGAGAAGAGATATCGATTAGATACAACGGACAAAGCGGAAGACTTCTATGACCAACAATTTGCTAATGAAGGAGAGACAGCAGTGGAAGAAGAGGAAGGAAGGAAAGACTCGGTTGAGCAAAGAGGAGCAGAGGCAGAAAATAAGGAAGAAAACTCATCGGACAACAAGGAGAGGAGATATGGAAGAAGAAAGGCAGAAATATATGAAAGACAATATACAGAATCCAGAGAAACGAGAGCAACAAGAAATACGAGCCAAAGAAATTGAAAAAAAAGAGAGAAATGTGAGGTAATCTCGATGAATATTAATGGTCTAAACTCCCCAGGGAAAAGGAAGAAAATATTCTATAATTTACAGAAATTCAATGCAGACATAATAGCTATACAAGAGGTGCATATAAAAGAGAAACAAAAATACCTGTTAGAAAATAGAAAATTAGGAAATGCTTTTATGTCACTAGATAAGCAAAAGAAAAGAGGGGTGGTGTTATACATAAAGGATTGGATTTTGCTAAAGAAATTTTTAAAGATAAAGATGGCAGGATATTGATGGTAGAGATAGAATTTGAAAATAAAAAGATTCTGTTGATAGAAATTTATGCTCCGAATGGCCCACAAGAACATTTTTTCAAAAATTATATAATAATATTAAGGAAAGGCATTATGAAGAGATTTGCATCTTAGGTGATTTCAATGCAATTATAGATAAAATAAAGGATTATAAAAGCAAAAATAAGAAAATAAGAAGAAAGATAATACCAAAAAACTTCCATGATTTGGCAAACGAGGCTAAAATCTATGATGCATGGAGAGAACATCACCCAAACAAGAAACAATTCATGTTTTACTCAAACAGACACCAGTCCTGGTCGAGACTGGATATGGTATAGATGCCTAAGAGGCTCATCTCTGAAATAATGGAAATAGAAATTAAACCAAGCTTGTGGGCAGATCATAGTTACATTAGGTTTAGCTGGAAAGGCTGACTCAAAATCCCAAGAAGGACCCTACAAAGAACGATATTAAAAGAGGAAGAATTTAAAATTAAATTGGAAAAGGAAATGAAACTCTTCTTTGAAGAAAATAAAGAAGAAGATACATCCTTACAAAACACCTGGGATACAGCTAAAGCAGTTATGAGAGGAGTAGCGATAAATTATATGGTGAATAGAAATAAGAAAAAGAATATACAGCGAAAAGCATTAGAAATGGAATATAGAAACCTAGAGATGAAACTACAAGAAGAACCGAAACAGAAAGAGATAAAACAAGAATGGACTTAATAAAACATGAAATAAATCTGTTGGAAAAAGAAGATTTAGCCCCCAAAATGAAAAGAATAAAACAAAATGTATTTGAGAATGCAAATAAACCAGGAAGATGGCTAGCCTGGAAATTGAAAAAGCAAGCAGAAAAAAGATGGATCACTAAGCTACAAAACAAACAGGGGGAAATATGTTATCAAGAAGAAACGAAAAGGAATATAGACCAGAAATTCTATGAGGATCTATATAAAGAAGAAGAATTTGTAACAGAAGAAAAAATGATAAAATATTTTAAGAAAGCGAATCTTCCGATAATATTGGAAGAGGAAAAAAGTTTATTGAATAGAAGCATAAATTTGGAAGAAGTGATCTGGGAAATAAATAAACAAAAAAATAATAAGGCGGCTGGTCCAGATGCACTCCCTGCTGAACTATACAAAGCCCAACAAGAAATATTAGGTGACAGATTACTCAAATTATTTAATGAAGTCCTGGGTAAGGCAAAAATTCTGAACTCATGGAAGGAAGCAACATTTACGATCATCCCAAAAGAAAAAAACCATCAAACAAGGATAGGAAATTATAGGCCACTATCTCTACTAAACGTGGACTATAAACTTTTTGTAGCTATAATAGCAGAAAGACTCAAGAAAATACTCAATAAATTTATACACAAAGACCAAAATGGCTTCCTTCCACATAGACATCTTAGCAATAACATTAGGACAATTTTAGTTACTATAGAGTATTATGAAGACCATAGTGGAGAACAGGTAGCATTATTATTCCTGGATGCTAAAAAGGCCTTTGACAATGTAAAATGGAGTTTTGTTCTGCAACAAATTAAGTAATTGGATTTTGGGCAAAAGTTTCTAAATGTAATAGCTGCCATATATGATAAACAACAAGCTAAGATATTGATAAATGACCATACAACAGACAACTTTGAAATACAAAAAGGAACAAGGCAGGGATGTCCATTATCACCATTATTATTTATTTTGACTTTAGAGACACTAACGAGAATAATTAGAAAAGAACCGGAAATAAAAGGACTAAAAATAAAGAAAGAAGAATACAAATTACAAGCCTTCGCTGATGATTTGGTTTTTATTTTAGAAGATCTGCAAAATTTGGGACTAAAACTAATAGAGAAATTAGAGGAATTTGGTGAAGTAGCAGGGCTAAAAATTAATAAGGAAAAAACTAAAATACTTACCAAAAACATGACAAATATACAAAAAGAAAATTTAACAAGGATAATGGACATCCAGATGACAAACAAAATTAAATATTTGGGAATTGTAATTTCGACAAAATGTTCAGCACTTAAAGAGGATAACTATACCCCACCCACCAGTTAAAAAAATAGCTGAAGATTTCAGAAAATGGAGCAATCTAAGACTCTTTTATGGAGAGAATTGCATCAATAAAAATGTACATATTACCCAAATTACTGTTTGTATTTCAAAAAGCTCCGGTAAAATTAGAAAATTTTTTTTTAATCAATTGGATTAGTATCAAAATTTATTTGGCAGGGAAAAAAGCCCAGAATTAGACTGAAATTGTTACAGGATGCTACTGAAAGGGGAGGATTTGGTCTACCGGATTGGGAAATATACTATAGAGAAGCCACTCTGACCTGGATTAAAGACTGGATAAGTGTTAAAAACAAAAGAATATTAACATTAGAAGGATATAACTTACAGGCAGGGTGGCATGCTTTTTTGTGGCAGGACAAACACCAAATTCATGGTTATTTCCAAAGGCACAAAATTAGGCAGACCTTACTAAGTGCATGGAACAAAACTAAATCTCAATTCTATGTTGAAATACCAACTTGGCTATCTACATTGGAAGCGTTAATGTACCCACATTTATTGTGACGAGGACAGGTCATTACATATGAGGACATATTAGATGAGAAGGGAAACTTAAAAACAAGACAGGAGCTGAAAGATTTGGGATTTGAGATAGAATGGTGGGCCTACTTACAATTACAATCAAAGTATAGTAAAGATATGAAAGAATGGGGTATCAGTAAATGGAACACAGAATTAGATAAAATATTATTAGGAGTGGATGAGAAATTGATTAAAAAATTTATAAAGTACTATTGGAATGTAAATTGGAAGAAGAAAAGGTGAAAGAAACGATGCTGGCCTGGATGAAAGATTTTGGATACGGTATAAATCTGGAAGATTGGCAAATTTTATGGGACAGGAATAGGAAAATTACTCTGGCGGCATCATATAAAGAAAATTTACTAAAAATGTTTTATCGATGGCATATTCTGCCATCAAAACTAGCAAAAATGTATCCGAAATTATCTCCTAAATGCTGGAAATGCAATAAAGAAATTGGAACATATTACCATGTATGGCGGAAATGTGAAAAGCCCAAATATATTGGCTGAAAATCAGAAACTGGTTAGAAGAGATGTGTAAAATTAAAATAGAGTTCAGACCTGAAATTTTCTTACTGGGAATTAATGTGGGGAAATATAATAAAGAGATAATATATTTAATAATCCATGTCACCACTGCCACGAGACTAGCTCTTGCCCAAAGATGGAAAGGAAATGATATGCCAGAAGAGATGGAAATAATTAGAAAAATTTGGTCATATGCTGAAATGGATAGAATAACTCAAGAATTAAAAGACTGAATCTGATTATTACAAAATTTGGGAGAAGTTTTACCACTGGTTTAAAAAAGAAAGGAATAACTCTAGCAAGGATAATTAATATTTATGTACATATGCAAACTTATTTTTTTGTTACGTATGCACCACGTTCACTGTTTTTAATGTTTTTTTTCTGTTTGTTGTTCATTGTGAGGAAACAAGGGGAAAAGATCGATGGTTCGTGACCTTATGCTAGTGTGAAGCTATCTGAAATAAGTTGAGCCCAAGAAGGTTTAATCCAAAACTTCTTTATTAAGTAGAAAAGCAAAAGAAAGCAATAAACAGTTTCAAAAAGGCATACCAGGTAGTTTGTTTTCCTTTAAGTGTCCTTAAAAGTCCAAGTCCTTTATTAACTATCACCTGTGTGACCGGAGTTCTAAGGTCCCTTCCTCAGAAGGTGAAGCAAGGTACTTCCAGCTGTGAAGTTGTTGCTTGCTTGCAGATTAGGAACTGGCTAGCTGCTCACGAGGCAGCTCCTTATATACACCTGGGATAGGTGAGGTGGGGCTAAGGAAAGCCTGGGAAATTCAAACCACAGCTGTGCTGTGATTGGCTCATTTGAATCTTCCAAACCTGAGTCGGTGGAAAGAGCACAGCACCATGTGAAATATTTTTCACATTCATTAATAAAATTTATTTAAAAAATATATAAATTGTACGGATACAACAAAGTTACAGTCATACAGTCACAAGTGGGAGGGGATGGGTGATAAGGAGTAATAGTAATAGTAGTGCAGACTTTGTAAATAGTTGAACAGTGTTGAGGGAATTATTTGTTTAGCAGAGTGATGGCTTTCGGGAAAAAACTGTTCTTGTGTCTAGTTGTTCTGGTGTGCAGTGCTCTATAGCATCATTTTGAGGGAAGGAGTTGAAACAGTTTATGTCCGGGATGTGAGGGGTCTATTTTCATAGCCCTCTTTTTGACTTGTGCAGTATACAGGTCCTTGATTGAAGGCAGGTTGGTAGTAATTGTGTTTTTCGGCAGTCCTAATTATCCTCTGAAGTCTGTGTCTGTCCTGTTGGGTTGCAGAACCAAACCAGACAGTTACAGAGGTGCAGATGACAGACTCAATAATTCCTCTGTAGAACTGGATCAGCAGCTCCTTGGGCAGTTTGAGCTTTCTGAGTTGGTGCAGAAAGAACATTCTTTGTTGTGCTTTTTTGATGTTTTTGATGTTAGGTGTCCATTTTAGGTCATGTGATATAATAGAACCTAGAAATTTGAAGGTCTCTACTGTTGATACTGTGTTGTCTGGTATTGTAAGAGGTGGTACTATGGGAGGGTTTCTTCTAAAGTCTACCACCATTTCTACAGTTTTGAGTGTGTTCAGTTCCAGATTGTTCCGGTTACACCATGAGGCAAGTTATACAACCTCCCGTCTGTATGTAGATTCGTCGTCGTCTCGAATGAGACCAATCACCGTTGTATCATCTGCAAACTTCAGTATTTTAACAGATGGATCGTTTTGAGATGCAGTCATTGGTATATATGATTGATTGCGCATGCCCAAGATGGCGGTTTGTGGCTGAGAAGGCTCTCTCGGCGTCTCGGTGGTTTGGCTGGTTTTGACGAGGAAGACTTCCTGCTGCCTCCCCCTTTTCCTGGAACCATCTCGGGAGTGTCGGGGGATGCCACCAGAGCCGTTTCGGCGGAAATTGGGCCGACGGCTTGGCGTGGCTGGACTTGTTCCCCCTGTGGCTCTTGTGTCTGCCGCGGCTTGTCGGCCGGAGCTAGGGCGCGGCGCGGCAGCGGCGTTGTTTGCCCTGTTCCTGGTGGCACGGTGACGGCGTTGTCTGTCTTGCCCTGCACCCGGTGTTTGTGGATCCCGATGCTTTGGACCCTGCGGACCCGATGCTGTCGCTGCTGGTCGTCGGCTGTGGATTGCTGGCGACGGGTGTGGCGAGGCTGGGCTCCGATGGTGGTGACCATGGCGGGCTGGATTGCCCACGGCCTGATTGCGATGCCGTGGTTTTCTCCTCAATGGGAGTCGATGGCAGCGGTGATGGCCTGTGGTTTTGGTGCTGTGGCTGCCTGCAGGTAACCACATGGAGTCCTCGGTGGAGGGCCGTTGGTCTAATGGCTCCCCTTCTCTCCGGTCTCTGGCTTGGGCGGTGTGGCTATGGGGTGTGTGTTTTTTTCGAACCACCCCCAAGGGGCACCCTTACCTTCTCCCCAGAAGCCGGAGCTCTGGGAGAGTCAGACATATGGACGGGAAGGAGGCCTGCAGGCCCGAGAGGCCCAGGGGGGGCATGTTTGCAGCCATGGCCCGGACTGGAGGAACCGGCCTTCCTGGTTGGGGGTTATGGGTAGAGCCTTCGGCGGTGCCCCTCCCCAAGAAAGGATGGCGTTGTGGCCCCAGACCTGTGGCCGTGATTGGTTTGCGGACATTATGCCTTGTTTGGACTCTTATGGACCTGATTGCCCTATGTTGGTGGGGCATTTCATCTGTGACCACCGCCTTTTCACTGTTTTTGTCACCTTGGACTTATTTGGCACTATTGATGGTGCCTGGGTCATCTGCACCATTCCCACGGACCTGTATTCTGTTCTTTCTCTTGGAGACTGGACTGCCTTCCACTGCGGTGAGAGGGCAGTGGGATTATCCAGGATTTTTGCCGCAAGTCACTGCGGTGGCAGTACAGTGACTTGTTTATTTGACTCTAACCGTCGGCAGCTGTGAGAGAGTTGCTGACTCCTGACTATTGCTACAGTCTGTCTCCTTATTGTATTTCCATCTTTACAATTTTTTCCATCAAACCAACTACCTCCTGTTTTGCCTGAGATGTATATGTTATGCCTGCCTACTCTCCATCAGACTTATGGGCCCTCAAGACAGTTCCCCAGTCTGTGGAATGGCCCTGCACCCTATCAAGAACTTACCTTAATGACGGATCTTGGGATCCCGAGAGGTGGCATGCCGCGATTAGTGGGCCAAATTCCAAATTTAGGAGGAAGGGGAAACTTTTAAAATTTTTAATTAGTTGCCTTAAGGGGTTAGGGAGGAGGGTTAATGGGTCTTCTTGCAGCCCGGTTCGTGGGGGGGGCGGGGGTTGGGGGCGGTGGGGCTCGGGGCTGAGGGGGGCCGCTATTCCCAGGGTGGTTGGGGTTGGCAGCAGACGCCGAGGCATAGGGCCATATCATATATTGGGAGCGCGCACCCGCCACCTCCGTGCGGTTGCTCGCTCCGATCCTATGGCCTTCTCCCTAGGAAGCTCGGGAACTGGGACCCTGGGCTCAGACTGGTGTATTTTAATGCCAGGTCCGTGGCCAATAAATCTATCCTCCTCCGTGAGATCATTGAGGAGGAGGCTGCGGACCTGGCTTGTATCACCGAGACCTGGTTGGGCCCGGAGGGGGGTGTCCCTCTGGTTGAATTATGCCCTCCAGGTTTCCGGGTTGTGCACCGGTCGCGGGCCCAGGGAAGGGGTGGTGGGGTGGCTGTGGTTATCAGGGAGACCTTGCTTCCAAGGGAGGTCACTATCCCAGAGATAGGCGGAAGTGAGACCCTCCTCCTGAAGTGGGGGCCAAATGGTCAGGTGGGCTGCTGCGCATACCTTTCTCCCAGCTGTGTGACAGCAGCCCTGCCTGGGCTTCTTGACGTCCTCTCGGGGGTGGCGGTGGAGCTCCCAGGCCTTATAGTCCTGGGGGACTTTAACCTGCCTTCCCTGGGGGGCGGGATTGGCCCAGGAATTCATGACTTCTATGGAAGCCATGGGCCTGACCCAATTAATTCATGGCCCTACTCATGAGGGGGAACACTCTCGACCTTGTTTTTGTCTCTGAGTGGTGGCATAGTGACAGAGGGCAGGCCACTTTACGACTTTGCCCGTTCCATGGTCTGATCACTATCTCCTGCGGCTGGTCTTCCAACAAGCCACCCCCCCCCATTGCTGGGATAAGGAGCCACTTAGATGGTTCCGCCCCAGGGCTTATGGACCCACGGTTCCAGGCGGAACTGGGGCCTCTTCCCCTTCCCTGGCTCACAGCTCTGCCAAGGATCTGGCGCCTGGCAGCGGGCTGCGCGGAGGCCGACAGGGTTGTCCCCATGCAACCCTCCCACATCCGCACGCGGATCCCGGATGGCTCCTTGGTACTCAGAGGAGCTCCGGGAGATGAAACGCCGTCGGAGGGGCTTAGAGAGCAGGTGGAGGGCCCCGCCCCAGGCCGATCGAGCAGGGCCACCCGCTCCCAGGCCGACGAGCCCAGTTGAGCCCATATTAGGACTTACCTGGGAGCTATGAGAGCGGCGAGAAGGTCTTATCTCTCCGCCCTCAAAGCGTCCGCAGATAACCGCCCAGCCGCCCTGTTCCGGGTCACGCGCTCCCTCCTTCATCCAGAGGAGGGGCTGGACCCGTTGTGGGGAAGGGCTGAGGAATTTGGTCAATATCTGTCGGATAAGACCGCTTGAATTCGGAGCGGGTTGTCCTCTGATTTGCAGTGGTTGGAGGAACGGGATACAGGTAGTCTGGCCATTACGTTTTGGGATGAGTTCAACCCTGTTTCGAGGATGAAGTGGATGGGATTATGCGCGCCTGAGTTCCACCACACATGTTTGTTGGACCCGTCCCTCCTGGTTGGCTTATGCCGCCAGGGAGGTCACCGCGGTTGATCCGGCAGTTGTCAACGCCTCTTTAAGGGAGGGTGTCTTTCCTTCCGCTTGAAGGAGGCGGTGGTGAGACCCTCCTGAAGAAGCCTGCCCTGGACCCACCATGTTAGACAACTTCGTCCAGTTCCAACCTTCGCTTTTGGCTAAGGTTGTTGAGAGTGTGGTGGCTCAGCAGTTTCCACTTTTCCTGGATGAAGCGGACTACCTGGATCCACCAATCGGGCTTCCGCCTGGTTTCAGCACGGAGACGGCATTGGTCGCACTGTTGGATGATCTCTGGAGGGCACGGGACAGGGGTTTTTCCTCTGTCCTGGTCCTATTAGACCTCTCAGCGGCTTTCGATACCATCGACCATGGTATCCTTTTGCACGCCTCGTGGGGCTGGGAGTGGGGGCACTGTTCTTCGGTGGCTCTCCTTACCTCACGGCGTCGAATCGGTGTTGGCAGGGGGGCAGAGGTCGGCCCCAAGGGCACTCACTTGTGGGGTCCCTCAGGGTCGGTCCTCTCCCTCTTATTTAACATCTACATGAAACCGCTGGGTGAGATCATTCGTGGTTTTGTGAGGTATCATCAATATGCTGATGATACACAACTGTATATCTCCACCCCAAACCAGATCAGTGATGCCCTCCGTGATGACTCGCTGTCTGGATGCGGTACGGATCTGGATGGACGGAAACATGCTTCGACTCAACCCGCCAAGACTGAGTGGTTGTACATACCGGCATCCCGGTCCAGTTTGGAATGTCCATCATTGACCATAGGGGAGTGGTGTTGCCCCTGTGGATAGGGCGAGGAACCTGGGGGTCCTCCTGGATGCACGGCTCGGCTGGAGGAGCAGGGGAGCTGCGCCAGGGGCCTTTGCCCAGGTCCGCTGGTTCGCCAGCTCAGCCGCCTGGACCGGGATGCCCTGCAGTCACTCATGCCCTTGTTACTTTGCACGACCTACTGCAATGCTCTCTATTTAGGACTGCCCTTGCATACCATCCGGAGACTGCAGCTGGTGCAAAATGCGGTGGCGCGGGCGGTGATGGGAGTTTCCCGGTTCTCCCATGTTAGCCCCCTCCTGCGCTGCCTACATTGGTTGCCGGTTGCGCTCCGGGTGAGATTCAAGGTCCTAACTTTAACATACAAAGTCCTACATGACATGGGTCCTCATTATTTAAGGGAGCGACTGCTGCCGACATCGAATACTAACCGCCCTGTGCGAAGTCATAGACAGGGACTCCTTGGGGTTCCGTCGGCCGGGCAATGCCGGCGGTCCCCGACGACGCGTACTTCTGTCGCGTCCCCGACCTCTGGAATCAACTTCCTTGGGGCTCCTGGCCCCTGACCTCCGCACCTTCCGCCATGACCTGAAGACCTGGTTATTTGACCAGTCCGGGCTGTGACCCTTGGGAGGGGTGGTTTTAGATTTTGGATTGATTTTAAGTTTTGTATTGTGATTGTAATTGTGTTTTGGGACTGTTAGTTTAATTCTTTTTTAAGTATTTATTGTTGTTGTTTTATTGTGAGAGCCGAAGTCTTCGGAGATGCGCATATAAGTCCCACTAATAAATAAATAAATAATAAATAATATAGGGAGAAGTGGAGAAAGCACACAGCCTTGGGGGGGGCATGTTAATTGTATAGGTATAAGATGTGATTCTGCCTAGCTTCACCTGCTTCTTCCTGTCTGTTAGGAAGCTTATGATCCACTTACAAGTGTGTTCAGGTACCGCTAGCTGGTTTAATTTAGTTAGAATGACTGGAATGATGGTATAGAATGCTGAACTGAAGTCTACAAAGAGGACCCTTGCGTAGGTATTTGGAGATTCAAGGTGTTGTAGGATGTAATGCAGAGCCATATTAACAGCATCATCTGTTGATCTATTTGCTCAGTATGCAAACTGCATGGGATCCAACAGCGGATCTGTGAACAGTTTTCAGGATCTGGATGGTTTTTAGGTGGGACAGCACTAGCCTTTCAAAGATTTTCATAACTACAGATGTTAGAGCAACTGGTCTGTAGTCATTCAGTTCCTTGATAGAGGGCTTCTTTGACACTGGGGTGATAGTACAGCGTTTGAAGCAAGAAGGAACATAGCACATCTCTAGTGATTTATTGAAGATTCGGGTGAAGATGGGAACCAATTGGTCAGCACAGACTTTTAAGCAAGAAGGAGTTATCTTGTCTGGCCCTGGTGCTTTTCCTGGCTTTTGTCTGTGAAATAGATCTTGCACTTCTTTTCACCAGAGGTTGTGAACCCAATGGGTTGGGGTCAGTTGTGGGAGCTTTGGCTGTTGTTGGTGTGTTTGAGATGTGGTCAGTTGTAGGAGGCTTGGCTGTTGTTGGTGTGTTTGAGATGGGGGTTGTGGAGATAGGTGGCTGTAGTTTCCTTTCAAACCTGCAGAAAAACACATTCAGGTCATCTGCTAGTTGTTGATTTCCTTCTGCCTGGGAAGGAGGTTTGCTGTAGCCAGTGATGTTTTAAGAGTTTTCCACATGTTTGCTGGTTCATTTGTTGAGAACTGATTCCTTAACTTTTCAGAGTAGCTTTTGCTGCTCTGATCTCTCTTGTTAATATGTTTCTGGCCTGATTGTATAGCATTCTGTCACCTTTTCTGTAGGCTTCCTCTTTGGAATGATGTAGCTGCTTAAGTTTAGCTGTGAACCAAGGTTTATTGTTACTATATATTTACAGGTTCCTTGTTGGTACACATAAGTCTTCGCAGAAGCTGACATATGATGTTACAGTATCTGTGAGCTCATCTAGGTCTGCAGAGGTATCTTCAAAAACATTCCAATTAGTGCAATCAAGGCAAGCCTGGAGCTTCAGCTTTGCCTCATCAGACCAAGTCCTCACTGATTTAATTGTTGGTTTCATGGTTTTAAGTCTTTGTAGGCAGGTACAAGGTGAATCATGCAGTGGTCAGAGTGTCCCACAGCTGCTTGTGGTAAAGACCTATAAGCATCTTTTACTGTTGTGTAGCAGTGGTGTAAAGTATTTTTTGCCTCTGGTGGGACAATTGACATGCTGGAAATATTTTGGGAGCTCTTTCCTTAAATTTGCTTGATTGAAATCCTCTATGGGAAGGGAATCTGGGTGTTTGGCTTCAGCCTCCACAGTCTGATCAGCTAGAGTTTGTAATGCCTTGTTTACACAAGCTTGTGGAGGAACATACACAGCTATTAGGAGAAATGAGGAGAAATCACATGGAGAATAAAATGGCTTGCAGTTGATATGTAAAGACTCTAGGTTTTCATCACAGAATTTATATATTATAGTTATATCCTGAGACCAGCTGTTGTTGATATATAAACATAATCCTCTACCCTTCGTTTTACCTGATGTCTCTTCAATTCTGTTTGATCTAAATATCTGAAATCCTGGGGTGTATATGGTAGTCATGATGAACTTCTGCATTAAGCCAGGTTTCAGTAAAACAGAGAACTGCTGAATTGTAGAAATCAGAATTCCATCTATTTAAAAGATGTATTTCATCCATCTTGTTAGCAAGTGAGCATAAATTAGTCAGAAAGATTGAAGGGAGAGGTTCCCCCCCATTCTTTAGTCTGTTTAAAATTCCAGCTTGTTTACCTCATCTCCTTTTTTGGCGCTGCCACTTCTTTCCTTTGTTTGTTGTAATTAATTGGACTGGATTTTCAAATAAGAATTGAAGATTAATTTTAATTTTTGTTGCTAAACTTAAAACTATTTTTCCCTCTTTACTTTTACTTTTCAAGAGGATACCTTGTTAGAACCTATTGGATACAGTATAACTAAAGGAGAAAGTTAAGCAACACTGCCCTCTAGAAGTCACATATATTTTTAAAGGAAAAAAAAATTGGAACTTTAAATAGAGATCAAAGTTAGATTGTTTTGACTACAGGCTGTCTAGAAGAAAAAGAAGATAGAAAGTGAGTGCTGAAAACAGGTGCTCCTCTCATAGACTATAAAGAGCCAGAAAGTTAAACAAGAGAGAAAAGATTACTGTGACCTTGGACAATATATTATTGAAGTTTTAGACACTGGCCCCTTGCCTTGCTGGATGTTATACTGAGGCATAGGTTCATTCTGTGACTTAAAATTTTAAATTACAGCTGGGAATTTTTATTTTCTTTCTGAAACATGTTGAAACTTTGATAGTGCATCTTGGATATTGCATGGCAGCTGTGATCTACTACATGACTCATTTTTAAACTGCAACTGAACTTTTTTAAAAAATTTGATGGCAGGTGGTCACTCTTTTTGTTGTTGTTTTTTAACGATCTGCCTGGCTTTAGCCTCACTGTTGGAATATAATTCTTTTTTCTTAAGGTTTTTCTTTTTTCCCTTTTAATATCATTTGTGGATTACTTTTTATTATTGTTTTTCTCTCCTTTTTTGTATTATTCTTAAACATTGTGCTTTTACACTTTTTCCTCTCCTTTTTCTTTATATTTTTATATTTTAGTCTCTCGGGCTTCTTGGATGAAACTGGTCTTTTTTTTCTTCATTATTTTTTCTTTTTATAATTGGATTAAGCTAAAGAAGAGCCTGAAGAAAAATCGTCCTTGGCATTTTAAGCAGATACTCATTGACCAGGACTGCAACTACCTAGAGATGATGAAGACAGCTGCTACAGGCTCATCAATCCCTACCTCTTCCTCTCTAAGTCCAGCCGGTCAGTGGTCAATTCATGCTATGTTACAGCAGGAGAAAGAGAAAGAGAGGGGGAGAAGGAAAAGGAGGTCACATTACAAATGATAATGCAAGCAATACAAGGACAAGGGAAACGTTTGGAAGATAGAATGGAAATAAGAGAGAATGGGGAAAATGGATGAGAAAATTTATTATTTATTATTTATTTATTAATTGAACTTGTATGCCGCCCCATCTCTGAAGACTCGGGGCGGCTCACAGCTAAAAAAACAGAAACAATAAATACTTAAAAAAAGATTAAACTAAATTACAAGCCCAAATCCTAAAAACAAATTTGCAATAATTAACATTAAAAACTATCCCCCCCCCCCCAAGGAGGGGTCACAGCCCAGGTTGGTCAAATAACCAGGTCTTTAACACACAGCAGAAAATAGAGAATATACAGCAAATGATGAAGAAGAATGAAGAAAGATTTCAAAAAATAGAAGAAAAAGGAGACCAAACAGAGAAAAAAGTTGGAGAAATTGATAACAGGCTGATAGCAGTGGAACAGGACAAGGGTAGAGGAATGCTGGCCTGGGAGATGGACAGAGCAGATTTCTATCTCAGATTTCAAAATATTGATGAAGAAAAAGGAGAAAACCTTGCAGAAATGATGATAGAAGTGCTGGCAGGAGCCTTGAAGATATCCAAAGAAAAAATGATGGATGGAATAGATGAAGTATTCTGAGTGTATACAAGATATGCTATGAAAAACAAATTACCTAGAGAAGTCCATGTAAGATTCACCAAGAAAGCAATCAAAACACAAATATTACAGGCTTCCGGGTTGAGCCTTCTCGAGAACGGGCGGCGGTTTGTGATCGTCCACGACGCAGCCTGGTTTCTTGCGGAGAGCCCCGATCCTGCAAGGTTCGGGGCTGAAGCTGCCTCGTAGGGGCGGCGGAGAAAGGGAAATCTGCCAGCCAGAGTGAGGGAGCTGCATCTCCCCTTTTGGGTCTGGTCTTTTCCCTCCGAGACGTCAAGAAGTGGTGGTCAAAATGGCCACCCGAAGAGAAGGTCTCAACGGGATTAAGATTGGTGCAGGAGGAAAGAGAGAAGTCGACAGCAGAGGAACCGGGAGTATCGGATGGTAAGATCAAGGCACCCGGATTAAGATAAAGATGAGTTTTTAAAAAAAGAAACAGAAGCGGCGCAGTTCCAAGTGAAGGAAAAATAAGTAAAATATTTTGACAGCTATAAGGGCTTCAACCGGAAAGGGAGAAGCCAGCGAAGAACTTAAGTTTGGGGCTCGGAAAACTTTGAATATCAAAATAAAAGGAAAGGGTTAAGACTCTGTGCAGAAAGTGCCACTTTGTGGAGAAAAATTGGAAGCTAAAGAAGAAAGAAACTATCTTGTTCTTTGTGGATTGGAGTTGTTACATTTTAAAGAGACGCAAGACTCATAGAAAGTGAAAGCTTGAATACACAAAGACGGACTACCGGACTAATTGGTGATATTGATATAGACTCTGGACCTGGGTTAGGATCATAGAAAATTTAAAGAAGAAAAATAAGGAAAATAAAAATTTGGTGGCCATCCAAAGAATTAAAAATGGAGTTTAAAAGTATGAAAGAACTGCTACAGGAAGTGACTGAACTAACTTGCTTGTTGCAGAAAACATGGGCATTCAAATGCTGAATAAAGAAGAAGAAGGAGCCTTGGAAAGGGAGGAGCCAGCACAAGAGAAAGCCATCTTAAAAAGACAATTAATACAAAGATCAATACAAATAAAAGGGAAAGGAAGGGTGGCTAAAAAAACGGAACCTAAGAAAGTATCTAAAAAGGGAATATTTATGAAATTAAGCATGTTAGAAAGGTTCAGAAGGAAAGGAACAGAAAGGTAAAGAGAGAGAGAGGGATTCAAACTGGATAGAGAAGGGGAGAGCAGGATAAAAGGGAGGAGAAGGGAGTCAGCACAAGCGAAAGCCATTTAAGAAGACAACTAACACAAGATTAATACAAAAAAAGGAAAGGAGGATGGTCAAAAAAATGAAACTTAAGGGCATTAAAAAGGGGAACATTTATGAAATTAGGCAGTTAGAAAGGTCCAGAAGGATAGAGAGCAGAAAGGTAAGAGAGAGAGAGGGATTCAAACTGGATTGAGAAGGGGATAGCTGGGATAAAAGAGAGGAGAAGGACAAGAAACAAGAACAAAAGATAGAGAGACACGGAATTACATAATGAAGAAAGAAACTTATTTGCATAGAGATAATGGCTAATGTATTAAAAAGGGGGGTTCTGCATGAAGAAATGGTAATAAGAATATATTGTAATTATAAAAGTGTAAAACAATAGGGGTTACTGATAATTTTTACTGGTAAAAGGTCACATTTTTATTTCTTATTTACAAAAGAAAGGTAAATGATGATTAGATAAATTGAATTAATTGAAATGATTTTAGAAAATGCTGTTTTAAACTACTGCCTAGTCTCCAACCTTCAGCTTTTACAAGGTTGTTGGAGTGGTGGCTCAGCAGTTTCCGCTTCCTGGAGGAAGTGGACTATCTAGATCCGACCAGTCGGGCTTCTGCCCGGGTTCAGCATAGAGATGGCATTGGTCACTTGATGATCTCTGAGGGTCGGACAGGGATTTTCTCTGTCCTAGTCCTATTAGATCTCTCATGCTTTTGATACCATCACCATGGTATCTTATTACGGGCTACGGGGGCTGGGAGGGGTCACTGTTCTGCAGTGGTTCTCCTCCTACCTCTCGAGGCATGTTCAACCGGTGTTGGCAGGGGGGCAAAGGCCGCCCCAGGGTACTCACTACATGTCCCTCAGGGTCAGCCTCCTCTCTCTCCGTGGTTTTGGGGTGAGGTATCATCAGTACACTGATGATACCCAGTTGTATATCTCCACCCCAAACCAAATCAGTGATGCCTTCTCTGTGATGACCGATGTTTGGATGCGTACGGATCTGGATGGGCAGGAACGGACTGCAGCTCAACCCGCTAAGACTGAGTGGTTCTGCATACAGGCATCTCGCCCAGTCAGTTGATTCCATCTTGGTCATAGGGGAGAGGTGTTGCCCCTGTGGATAGGGCTCGACCTGGGAGTCCTCCTGGACTCACGGCTCAGTTTGGAGGAGCAGGTGGGCTGTGGCCGGGGGGCTTTTGCCCGGTCCGACTGGTTCGCCAGTTGCGCCCGTATCTGGACCGAGATGCCCTTCACACGATCACTCATGCACCTGTGACTTCCGACTAGACTACTGTAACGCTCTCTATTTAGGACTGCCTTGCATACCATCCGAGGCTTCAGCTGGTGCAAATGCGGCTGCGAGGCTGTGATGGGAGTTCCCGATACTCCCATGTTACACCTCCCCGCGCTGGGCTGCATTGGTTGCCGTTGTCCTCCGGGTGAGATTCAAGGTGTTGGTGTTAACATTCAAAGTCCTTACGATATATGGGTCCAGGGTACTGCGGGAGCATCTCCTGCCAATATCAAACACCTGTCGCCTGTGCGCGCAGCACAGACGGGACTCCTCGGGTACCGCTGGCTAGTCAATGTCGGCTGGCGGTGCCCCAGGGAAGGCCTACTTTGTTGCGGCCCCGCCTTGTGGAACCAGCTCCCTTTGGAGCTCCGTTTGGCTCCTGATCTTCGCCGCGATCTGAAGACCTGGTTGTTTGAGCAGGCCGGGCTGGACTGACCTCCGGGTTTTTTTTTAAATTATTTTAATTGGGTTTTAAGATTGGGCTTGTTGATTTAATTCTTTTTTAAATATTTATTGTTTGTATTATTGTGTTTTTAATTGTGAGCCCTTGAGTCCTCATGGCGGCATACAAGTCCACAAGTCCAATAAATAAATAAATAAATAAATAAATAAATAAAATATGCATCTTGGGAGATTTTAATGCGATAGTGGACACAAAGTTGGACTATAAAACACAGAAAATTAATAAACAAAATAGAAAGATACTTCCGAAATCCTTCTTCAAGTTGGTAGAGGAATTAAGCATTCAAGATATTTGGAGACAAATGAATGTGAAGAATAGACAATATACATTCGACTCCAACAGACATTTATCATGGTCAAGAATAGATATGATTTGGATGTCAATGGAATTAATCTCTAATATACAAGAAGTAAATATAGAAACAAGTACTTGGGCGGACCATAACCCAATATGGGTCAAGTAGCAGGGACAAAGGAAAAGATCAAGATGGACTTTGAATAATTCAATATTGAAGGAAAAAGAATTTATACAAAAGATGGAAAAAGAATTGCCTTTTTTCTTTAAAGAAAACAATAAGGAGGAAACTTCATTACAAAATATATGGGATACCATGAAGGCCTATGCCAGAGGTCTGATTATGAATTATACGAGAAGAAGGAACATTAAAAAAAGATAAACACAACAGCTGTTAAAGGAAGACTACAAGAAACTCGAGAAAGAATCACAAAAATATCCACAAAAGAGGGATATTAAAAGTCAAATGGAAATATTTAAACATAAAATGGGGTTGATGGAAAAAGAGGAACTAGCACAAAAAATCAGGAGAGCTAAACAGAACTTCTTCAAAAATGCAAACAAACAAACCTGGCATATAAACTGAAAAAGGAGAGAGAAACGAAAAAGATAATACAATGAATAGTTGAGCATGGAATGGTTTGTAATGTAAATGAAGAAAATAGTACAGAAGTATTATGAGAAATTATGTGATCAAGAGAATATCAAAGAAGAAAAAGTTAAACAATATTTGCAAAAAACAGAGCTACCCCAAATTCCCGAGGACACTAAGATAATGTTGGAAGGGAAAATAACAATGATGGAACTGACAGAGGCGATAAACAGACAGAACACTGGAAAAGCACCAGGCCCAGTAGAATTCTACAAGACTTTGCAGGAATCTTTGAACATTACAATGCTTTAAGTAATGAATGAGGTTCTGTCAAAAACCAAAACACCTAATTCATCGACAGAGGCTTACATTACTCTTATACCAAAAGAGGATACTGACTTACAACAAATAAAAAACTATAGACCTAGATCCCTGCTGAATGCAGACTACAAAATATTTGCCTCAATAATGGCAGAAAGACTTAAAAGATATTTGAATCACTTTATACATACTGATCAAAATGGATTTCTGCCTAAGAGGCAAATTAAAGATAACATGAGAATAATTTTGAATACATTGGAATATTATGAAACACACCCAGAGAAGCAAATGGCCTTGGTATTCTTAGATGCACAAAAAGCCTTCAACAATGTAAATTGGCAATTTATGTTATTGCAAATGGAAGAGATGGGCTTTGGAGAAAGATTCATTAAGGCAATTGAGGCAATATATCATAAACAATCTACAAAAGTAATGATAAATGGAGATTTAACAGACAATATTAATATTAAAAAAGGAACTAGACAATGTCCTCTGTTGCCATTGTTATTTGTATTGACTTGGGAAGTATTAAATAGAAATATTAGGAAAAATAGAGAAATAAAGGGAATGAAAATAAAAAAGGAGGAATATAAAATACAAGCATTTGCAGATGATCTGGTCTTTATATTGGAAGAACCATTGGAAACAGTATCTAAATTGATAGAAGATTGAAGAATATGGACAGGTGTCAGGACTAAAAATAAATAAAGATAAAACTAAGATCTTAGTTAAGAATATGATGGAAAAACAAAGGAAAGAACTGACAGACAGACTGAATATCCAGATCACAAACAAAGTAAAATACTTGGGAATACAGCTGACAGCAAGATGCGGAACATTAAAGGAAGATAATTATCATAAATTAAAACAACAGATTGCAACAGATTTGAAAAAATGGGAAAATCTACAATTATTTCTAATAGGGACAATATCTACAATCAAAATGAACATACTACCAAGGGTATTATATTTGTTTCAGACAATTCCAATTAAATTAGGGAGAGAATATTTTGAGGACTTAAACAAAATAATGTTGAAATATATATGGCAGGGAAAGAAGGCAAGAATTAAATTAAAATTGTTACAGGACACCAAAATGAGAGGAGGTTTTGGACTACCCAATTGGGAATTATACTGCCAGGCAGTAACACTGATGTGGGTGAAAGAATAGATCATTTTGAGAAATACTAGACTGTTAACACTGGAAGACAATGATTTAGAATTGGGGTGGCATGCATTCTTATGGTATAAGGAAAGTAAAGCACATTGGGTATTTTAGGAGACATTATATTTGAGATGCTTTATTGTTAACATGGGAGAAAATAAGGAAACAACATTATATGAAAATACCAGTCTGGTTATCAACTATAGAGGCATTCATGTATCCAATTATTTTTAAAATGGAATACATAGTTAGATATAGTGAAATTTTAAATGAAAAGGGTGAACTTAAAACAAAGCAAGAATTAGATGAACAAGAGATAAAGATGAATTGGTATTCATATGTGCAAATACATTCTAGATATGATAAAGACCGTAAGACAGAAGGGTTTTACAAAGAACTTACTGAATTAGATAAAAACTTAACAGGTACTGAGGAGAGGATGAATAAAAAATTATATGGATACTAGGAGTGAAATTGGAAGAACAAGAAGTTAAAGAAACAATGATTGCTTGGGGGGAAATTTTTGGATATGGGATAGATCTAGAAAAATGGCAGAAACTATGGACTAGAAACTATAAACTAACAATGTCGACAGCATATAAAGATAATTTGTATAAGATGTTTTACAGGCGGCATTTACCCCCAGCAAGAATAACAAGGATGTTCAAGGATAAATTGGCGAAGTGTTGGAAATGTCATCAGACACCTGGATCATATTACCATATGTGGATGTGTCCAGAAGCTAAAAGATACTGGACTAAAATACACACATGGCTAGAAAAATGACAAAACAGCATATAGATTTAAAACCAGAGATATTTTTACTGGGAATTTTACCTGAAGGTTACAACAGAGAATTGACATATTTGATTATTAATGTTTTTTTTTTTCAAAAAGTTTTTTATTTTTTACATATCTCTTCACGTGAGCAACGTGGTTCCAGATTACAACATTTATACATAGTCATACTTACATTTCCATCTATCTTATATAATATCACCTCATGTCATTATCCATTCCACTCACCTTTAAATAAATTTCCATTTCATATTTCAGTTCATTAATTTGATATCAATATCATTTCATCCACACATAAATTTTCAGTTCTTTATCCCCTATTATTTCCATTTTCAGCTTACCACCTATTTTATCTTGCATTATACATCATTATTATCCTTAATTTTCTCTAGACTGATATATAATAAACAAAACTAAAATAAAACTAATATATGTAGGAGCCACATGGTATATCCCCTCAATCTATGTAATTTAATAATTTTTCAGTCCTCTACTTTAATCATAGTACTCTCATTATACGTTTCTATTATCCATTAAATAATCAACTGTATATTTTAAAATGTATATGTATACAAACACCAAAAAAAGCTTTTCTTATATATAATTATATAACAATCATGTTTTTTTCTTTCCACTTTGCCAAAATTTATCTATATATTTTAATAAATTTTCATTCCTGTTTTTAATCCTTAAAAATACTCTCATTATAAATACTTTATATTCTCATATAATCCCTTCTAATTTATCATATTTTCTATTTTCTCATACCCTTTATATAATCAATTATATTTTCTATTTCATATGTACCAATGAAAAAACAAAAAACAAAAAACAGAGAGTTAAGTTTCCCTTTTGGCTTCCATGGCCTATAATACACATTTTAACGTTCCCCAAATTTAACGTATTCTCTGTTTTTCTAATATCATTAAATAGTCAATTACATATTTTAGGGTATGTATATATAAAAAGGAAAGTATTCATAACAGTAAAATCCATATATGGTTATATATATATATAGTTATATAATCTTAAAATATTTCCAGCAAGTTTTAAACTTCAAGTTTCCCCAATCTTTGTTTCTAGTAAAAAGAAAAGTACCAATATACATTCCCATGGGGTATCCCCCTTATACTATCCCTAACCCTTATCTCTAAAATCTGTTGTGGTTAGCCGGCAGCAGGTGCAGACGGCTAAGGAGAGCGAGGACTCAGATGAGGGGCCAGGACCATTAGGGAGTGGACTGCTGTCTTCAAAGATTGTGGGGGCTGGCAGCAGTGATGAGGAGCTTCCTGAGGAGCCTGTGCCAAGTACACGTGCACGAAGGATTGCTCGGAGGAAAGAACAGTTACAACAGCACGGGCGACTCGGGAGTAAGGCTGCAAGGTAATGGCCCCTCCTTCAAGAAGATAAAAGCCAGCTGTGAAATTAACCTTCTTTGCAGAAGGCAAAGAAGTTTTGAACTCAGCCTCGTGGACATTACAGTTGGTATTTGAAGACTCTTGTAAACTATTTCTTATCTGATTTTTTTTGTCAGGCTTGAAAAAACTTGGCAAGGCTCTTTCTTGTCAGAGCTAATTAGTTGGAAGCAGCCTTTTATCTGTGAAGAAACAGGATTCTTAGCTGAAATTTAAACAGATTATACTGCTGCCTTTGTCTTGTGTTTGTTTGTTTATTTATTTATTTATTTATTTATTCGACTTATATGCCGCCCCCTCTCCAAAAGGACTCGGGGTGGCTCACAACTAAAATACAACAATAATAAATTAATTAAAAGGATATTAAACAAATTAAGCGAATTAAAATTTAAAACCCTTAGTTAAAAAACCCCAACCCAAGAGAATCAGCACAGCCCAGATTGTAGAAAGAGCCAAGTTTTCAAATCGTGGTGAAGGTCGGGGGACGAGCTCCAGCGGAAGAAGATTCCACAAAGTGGGAGCCAGCCACAGAGTAGGCTCTCCCAGGTCACCAAGCGACATTGTGTGCAGACGGTACCCGAGGAGACCCCACCTGTGCCTGCACAGTTAGCATTTGATGTTGGGAGGAGCCGTTCTCGTAAATAGCCTGGACCCATGCCTTGTTGGACTTTGAATGTTAATACCAAAACCTTGAATCTTTGTGTTTGCTTTCTTGGAACCAGGTTTGGGTCAGAACAAAATCTCTCGGCCTTATCATTTCTTTTAATTTTAGCCAGCTTTCCCTTTATTAGGTTTCCCCGGTCTTTCTTCTTTTTTCCTTCTAATATTATTTTTATTTCCCTCTGCCTATCAGCCATGATTCCCCCCGCCCTTCTCTGTTCTCTTTTTGGGGGTTTCTTCTTGTAGAATTCCTTCTTCTTCTGCTTAGTCTTGGGAGCGTTTTCTCTTTTATTTGTTGCCTCTGTCATCAATATCTCTGTTTTAGGTCCTTTTATGTCTTTTGGCAATGGCCCTTGTTCTCCATATTCATAAATGCCATTACTTTGCCAGCAAATATATCCAGTAGTCTCATTCTTTCTTTTAACATTTCTCTCACAGTTTGCAGTTCCAACTTAAATTCTTTGCTTATTTCTTCCATTTCTTTAATCTGTTGAGTTATTCTTTATTTTATTAAAAATCTAGTTTTTCTGTTATGGTCCTTGCCAAAAGTCTCCGTTTACCTCACTCTCTCTTTTTTTTTGTCACAGTCAACATCAAACAGTCCCAAAATATTACATTCATTTATACTTTGCTGCAGTCCCCACTTTTTTAAGACTTACGGGGTTCTTGTTATGCTAGTAATCTTTTATTCCATTTCTTTTCTCTTTCACATATTTATATGACTAGTAATTGTCCATAAAGACAATGAAGAGGAAATATCTTTAACCATTAGGTGGTGCTCTATATCGCTTCCACTTTTCAAAGTTTTTTTTAAATTCTCTTTTCCATAGTATTAACATTAAATTTTGTCCATTCCAGGTAAGTCCAGCATTTTATCCAATGCCTAATTAGTGCCCAATTCTATATATTATTCCAAATTTAATCTCTGGTTTCATATAGTCCTTTTATTTCTGTTTTTTTATTTACCTTATATTTTCCTCTTATTTCCCATTTGCCGCTCCTACTCTTCCAAACGAGGGCTCTTTCTTTCTGTTTTTTGGGGTTGTCAAAAAGAATGTTCAAGGTCTTTTAACCAGTTACACGCTGCTCACCACTTCACCGCTCCAGCACAAACTTAAGTCCCGGCAGCTTCCCGTCTTCAGGGCAGCCATTAAACTGCAGCTTCTCCCTGTCTTCTAGGGGAGTATACCAAGCCAGGGAAAGGAGATGCAGCTCCCCTCAACCTAGCTGGCGGTCTCCCACTCTTCCCCCACCCCTACAAGATGGGCCAGGTGTTTCTGGTTCCTCATGGACCCCTCCAACAGGGCAAGCACGGATCAAAGCCGTGCATGATCGCGGTCTCTGGTCCGTCTTTGACGGAAGTACCACCGGAAGTCTTGATTATTAATGTTTTAACTGCAGCTAGAATTGTATTTGCTCAAAATTGGAAAAATGAGAAAATTCCGATAGAGGAGGAGGTGATGAAGAAAATAATGGAATGTGCAGAAATGAGTAGATTAACATTAGCAATTAGAGAGCAAGAAGCAAAACAGTACTTTAAGATATGGGATTTATTTTACCAATGGTTAGATAGAAAAGTAGGAAATTGAAGTATAATACAATAACAATGATATTGTCAGCTTTGGAATTGTTATTAAAAGCTTCCACACAGCTGCGGAGGATTGGAGGGGGCTGATGTTGTTTGAGTAGCTCTCAGTAGACAAAATAGATTCTTTAGTAATTCAAGGTCATTGTGAATTGCGCAGCAAGAATTGGGCCTGAAGTGGGATTGGTTCACGTGATGTATGATGTGGGGAAAAGGGGATGGTTTGTAGGTTGGGTCCTTGTGGGAAGTCTGCAGGGGAAACTTTAGTTTCAGAATTCCACAGAGGTACCAAGTTTCTATTCTAATAAAAGTACTTTGAGATTATGGGTGTCTTGGAGTTACTGGCTGGAATGGATAATCTCTGGAACACTGACACTATTCCAAAACTCAACTAACACAGCACTCCCATAAGGGGGAGCAAAAAGGGGTTGCTGAACCCTAGGATTTATTCCAGCAATGGAGAAAGCCAAAGAATCAGCCGACACAGAAGGTGAGACAGAAGGAGCTTGGGGGGGAGGGCTCCAGAGCATTAGCTGAATCCCTCAGCCCCCCCTTGGAGGAGATGATGCAAGCATTTAGATATGCAGAGGAAAGACATGATTTAGGAGCCAGGCCCAGACGTTCCAACTCATGGGGGAGTTGTCAAATGACATTAAACAAACTGCCTGAGGAAAAATCTTTCTCAAGCCCTCTGATTACAGCAAAGGAGACAGACTGGAGTTTTGAGGCCCAAATTGAATCGGAACCCGCTCAAGACGACAACCCACAGATTTATTTATTTATTTATTTATTAATGAGACTTGTATGTCACCCCATCTCCGAAGACTGGCTCACAAATAAAACAAGGAAACAATAAGATTTAGATTTATTCTAGGAGCCGATCATTAGCAGAATTACCGCAACAATTCCAGCAATTAAAGATGGAAAGTTTTGCCTCAAAGCCACAACCTATCCAACCAAGTTGGAGCCTGGCACAGCCCATTTTCTCTTTCCCCAGTGTTACGAGGGAAGAGGAATTTACTCAGATGCCAGTTGGAGAGGCCCAGAGTGACAGCCCACAGCAACAAGAGAGGCAGACTACAATAGGTATGTTGCAACCTCCAAGTCCTCCTCCCCAACACCCAGAGAGAAATTTACCCCCTGCAGAAAGTATCCCTCCAGGGTGGGGATTTTATCCAGGCCAGGGGTGGATCCAGTGCCAATGGATGCCAGCGCCAACAACGCCCTGGTCCAAAAGGGAGTCAACAATCCCTTCCCCACAAAGGGATCTGCACAGGCAGCAGACAGCAGCCACTCCCCCTCCACCCATGCAGAGAATGGGTGGAGAACATCCACCCTCTGCATGGCAGGCACCAAATCAACCCCCACTTGGAGCAACCCTGTAGAAGCCCCTCTCCCAGAGAGACACAACCCAGCCAGGCCTCGGAAGACCCTTCCAAACTAGATACATACCTCGTCAGGCTCCTTTCATTCCAGCTCAACCTGCAGGTGCCAGGCCGATACCACCTCTCCACCCACAACCCAGACCAGACCAGATACAGTTCAAGGCTGTTTTTGACAGGCGCCATGAACATTTTGCTTATTTCTTCACTTGAATCTGGTCCCACATAGACCAATTTGGAGGCCAATACGCAACAGAGCGCAATCTGGTTACTGCAATAACAGATGGGATGAATGAAGGGAATGCTTCTGACTGGGTGGCCCAGTTGCACTGCGAACAAGCCTCAGAGCTACAAGATGTCAATGGATTTATTTGGTTATTGAGATTCAGATTTGAAAATCCGGACAGGGTGGCAGAAAATGAAGACAAATTAATGGAAATGAAACAGGGCAAGCGACCCTTATCAGACTTTATATGGGACTTTAGAAGGGTTGTGAGCCACCTCATGGATTGGCCTGAAAGAATAATCTTACACTATTTTAAAAACGCCATTGACCCAGAAGTAAAGAAAGCCTGTAACATTAGGGGAATACCAGAGACTCTGCAAGCATGGTATACCACCACCCTTAAATTAGACCGCAACATCAACCAACAAAAAAGACCCCTACCTGAAGGCCTGCCTAGGAGAGCTGTGGTGAGAGGACCACTGACCAAACCTGCTGAAGCTACTCCCATCCAACCCAACAGGATGATAAAGTGTTACCGTTGTGGCCAGGATGGCCACAGAGCAGCCAACTGTCTGGCCCCCGCACCTGTTCCACAAGCACCACAATCAAAGTCTAGCACAGGGGTTGAAAAAATCAAGGAAAGCCTCCCAACACTAGCCGCTTTGCTAGACACATCCTGCAAGGTCCTCTCCATGCAGAGGGGAGCAACACATTTCCAGACCAACACCACCTCCCCAGAAAACCCACTGACGAAGACAACCCTATGGTGAGTGCTCCCACCATACCTTTTACTCTCAAAGTGAAGTTAGTGGTACCTAACACGGGGGAGGCAGGGGAATTAGAAGCTGTCATTGATACTGGATGCTCTAGATGCCTTATTGGGCTCCCTATCATTAAACAATTGGGCATAAAGACTAAACCACTAAAATGCCTGATCAGATTTGAGCAAGTGGATGGGACATTAATTGGGAGGACCCCAGCAACCCAAGTGACAGAGTTAATCAAAATGGAGATGGGTCCTCACCGCGAACTCATACGCTTTATAGTGGCTCTAAGAATGTCAAAATCAGTCATATAGGGGCTTGCTTGGCTAGATAAATGGGCCCCTACCATCAAGTGGGAGGATGGATTCAGGAAAATCATTATTGGGGTGGGTCCATTGCCCTCCCTTCCTCCCACTAAGAAAACACCACCCAACCTGGGTCCAAAACCTGAAGCAGCAGCCACAGCCTCGAACCTTCTCTCAGGTACTCCCCAAGTACCCAGACAATACAGAGACTTGGCTGAAGCGTTCAGTGAAGAGGAATGTAATGTTTTACCTCCACATCGAGCCACTGATTGCGCCATAGAATTAGAACCCGGGGCAAAACTGCCAAAACCAAAGATGTATTCCATGACACCAGCTGAAATGACTGAATTGAGGAAATACATCAATAACAATTTGGACAGAGGTTTTATTGAACCTGCCAAAACTAGGTTAGCCGCCCCAGTGCTGTTCAAAGAAAAGAAAGATGGTGGGTTGAGATTATGTGTTGATTTTAGGGGCGTAAACGCTGTGTGCATCAAAAACATGTACCCTCTCCCCCTCATGAAAGACTTATTAAACCACCTGTCAAAAGGCAAGGTCTTCACCAAACTAGATCTGAGAGAAGCTTACTACAGAATCCGTATAAAAGAGGGAGACGAATGGAAAACAGCCTTCAACTGCCCTTTGGGTAGTTTCCATTTCTGAGTCATGCCTTTCAGACTCTAAGGGCCCCCCACAGTATTTATGCAACTCATCAACGAAGTATTACATCCGCACCTGTACCAGGCGGTCCTCGTCTACCTGAGTGACATCCTTATATTCAGCGAAACCATTGAAGAACACAACAAATTGGTCAGACAAGTGCTAAAAAAACTTTTAGCTGCCAAGTTATACGTAAAACCATCAAAATGCGAATTCCACAAGGACTCATTGGATTACCTTGGTTACCGAATATCTAACCAGGGAATTGAGATGGATCCTGGGAAAGTGAAAGCCGTGCTAGATTGGGAACCCCCCAAAACACACAAGGAACTTCAAAGCTTTTTGGGTGTAGGAAAAAGATTGTCAGGCTAGCAGTTTAGCCATAGTGATTCAGCAATAGCAAGCATGAGAATAGGGATGTGGTTTTATCTGCTACATGTTATAATAATATTATGCTTGCTTAAGCACAAGATGAATTTGTTTTTACCTTCATGTGACTAATTGTGTAAGATGTAGGAAGGAGCTAATAAAAGAGTGGTTTCAACATGAAGTGGGGTCACTCATCCCGAGAACCTGGTCTCTGTCTATTTATTTCATGAGTGTCCGCATCGCTACAAGTGGTGACCCGACGTGATCTGATTACGGTCAGGTACGTATCCCTCTTCTATATTGCTCACCGAAGGTATATGAGCTCTCATCAGTTCTGCTGGACAGAACTGATCACAGTGCAGTATGGGAGGAAAACTCTGGGGTGCAGGAACAGCATATCCAGGAATTAGAGAAGTTAGCGGACTCTGTTAAAAGTGTTGGGATTAAGATCCACAGAAAAGACATTAGAAAGTTATTAATATATTTATGGCAACAATTCCCAAGCTACCCCGAGGCAGGTAGTCTTCAGGTATCAACATGGAAGAAAATTGGGAAAGCCATGCATCAAGCTTCAGGGCTCCAGCAGAGCAGTTGGTGGCGTGGAGAAAATTGATGGAGATTTTAATTACACATGAAAATCCTATGGAATTGACATCTTTAATAGGGGAAGAGTTACCCCATATTCTCCTCAAGTAGTTCAGCCAAAGGAGGAGAGTAAATCACGGTGTGGTGGGCTGCCTCAGTCATTAGATCACCCATCAGCACCAGAGTTTCCCCCACTGAACATCAACTCCAACAAATGGAAGGATTGGGGAAAGGGATTAGCATCGCCTATCCAGCAAACTATCTTGGAAGGGTTAGAAAAGGAGAATTTGGGCTAGAAGATGTGGCCATTGCAAAAGCAATGATACAAGCTCGCCAACAAGGCTTGTTGGACATGGATCAACCAAGTAACTGTTCCTTTATCCTATACAACTCTGCTCAGATTGGCAATGGTCAATTTGACCCACAATTAGAACCAATCCCAATTAAGACAATTGATGAGGGGTTTGGTCAGCCAGCACCCTCCTCCAGATCAAGAAAAACAGAGATTTGTCCTCCCCAGAGGACAAACCCGACAAGGAAGCCAAGTCCCTGTCGGCAGAGAACAAACCTCCAAGCTCTCCACCGCCGGCCGGGCTGGAGAATCATCCTCTGTCCCCATGGGAGCAGTAAGAAAAGGGCTCAAAGAAGCCCATGAGCAGGGCCTTTAGATTCAACGGACCTTGCAAAACTAACCTTATGTCCTTTGAATATACTCAAAATGCAGCAGGAGTTCAAGTGCTCCACATCGTGCTTCTGCCTCTAAAAGTCTTAAAAGATCTGTCTCTTTATCTTCTATGCTACCATATGGTTTGTTCCTTAAGATTTATGCCTTCCCCAATTTAACTGAGATTTATTGTGGGAATGATCAGTGTGTGTGTGTAAACCTCAAAGTTTTATTTTCCTCTGTGTCTTTGTGTGTGGGTATGTGTGCGCCAAGACGGTGTGTGTCTAAGACTTTGTGTGTTCTAGAGGTAACTGTTGCAACTGTTAAGTATCTCTGATCCCTTCGGATATTAATTTTAAATTGTTAAGAATTAAAAACACTGAGAGATTGTCTTCTTCTGGTCTGATCTGGCCAATTGGACCGATGAGGAAGAGTTAAATTTTCTCTCTCTGTGCTTTTAAGAAAACCCAGGGTTATTAACGAATGTTCTAAGTTCATTTACAAGAAAAGTTTCATCCTTGCATTTACTGTGTGTTTAAATGATTTTATCTGTTCATCCTTTTCCTGAAGCATTTGAATTCAGTTTTTTTCCTTTTCTCATCTGTTGTGTCTCCATTTTGTTGAAACTGATTTATCTGTTTAGTAACTGCAATACTGATGTGTTATTTTTCTTTCTCCTGAAACCATACCTGCAAGCTATCTCCAAACCCCTCTTTAATCCTTTTAAGACAAAACAACGCCACCACAAAAATCTGCACAGCGTGCTGAATTGGCTGCAATTTTGGCATTTCAGCTTTTTTCTAAAGTCCCAATTAATTTGATTCTTGATAGCTTGTATGTTTCTCAAATTGTTTTAACAATATTTGGCTCATACCTATCGCCATCTATTGAACCTGATTTATTGGCATTATTTTGTACTCTGCAGTCCCTAATTGCAGAAAGAAATTGTCCATTTTTTGTTGCTCATATTAGGAGCCACCAACCTTTCCCTGGTGTGCTCCAAGAAGGTAACAATAGGGCAGACGATGCAGCCGCGATTTGATCTTGCCTTTACAACCTGTAACACCTTGGGAAAGCCACTCATACTTTCACACAAAATACAAAAGCTCATTACACAATTTGGTATTACAGCTGCTGAGGCAGTGGCCATCGGCAACAATGCCCCACTTGTAGTCAGCAGGCTATTGCTATTCCTATGGGAGTCAACCCCAGAGGCACACAGGCCTGCCAAATATGGCAAATGGATGTTACCCAATATGCTCTTTTGCCCCTGGAAATATCTACATGTTTCCATTGATATTTTCAGGGTTTATTATGGCCACTCCTCAGAGAGGCTAAGCCTCTAAACATGTGCTCAATCACTGTATTCAACCTTTGCATCGTTGGGACGCCCAAAAGAGCTAAAACTGATAATGGTCCTGCGACACAAGCTCTGCCATGTCAGAGTTTGTAATCGATGGGATATTATTCACAAATTTGGAATACCTTACAATAGCCAGGCCAAGCCTTGGCAGAGTGTGCTAACCAGACACTTAAACATGCACTCAATCGAAATTTGAAACAGGGGAAAATCCTGGCCTCCCAGCGATACAAAATACCCTGAACCTATGCTTATATACTCTGAATTTTGTTAATCTAACTGCCACCCGCTAACTACCGCCAGAGCGCCATTTTTCTCCCTCTTCTGCAGATTTACCCAAACCACAGGTGTACTATCGTTGCCTACCTGACCTGACTTGGAAAGGGCCTCGCCGATCTCATCACCGGGGCAGGTTATGCAGCCATCCAACTACCTGATAGAGTGCTTTGGGTTCCTATCAGACACACCAGACCCTACCTTGTGAAGTAACCTTGAGCCACAAGCCACAGCATTGGCGGAGATGTTTCCTGTACTGTGCCTTCTGGTCTCCTCTGCTGTCCTGCTTGCCGACCCTGTTCCACATGCCTCCTTCAAGCTAGGAACCGAGGAAGTCACCTGGTTGACCTTGTCCATCTGGACCTCTCAGCCCTCTACTATCTCCATCCACTGCCCCGCTGCTTGCCCAGTATGCAGCATGAACTGCTCAGGCCCCCGTGGAGTTGCTCTGACCATCTTACACCGTGACTTATTCCAGGTGGACTTGCTGTTTCATCCTGAAGGCTGTTGTTCGGCTTATCTCTTTTTCAGCAGTACCTATCAACTCGTGCCACAGGATAATGTATCAGAACAAAATCTTTCACCATGAGCAGTGAGGATGAAGATGATGACACCAGTGACCAGGACCCTTGAAGACATCTCTGCACAAAACACTTTCGCACCCTACGAGGAAGAAGGAGACGACTATCTTGAAAAACAAAAACGGAGGAGATTGCTATAAAATCATTAATTGCTTGTTAGCAGGCTTCTAAAAGCTGAACCACATACAAGGAAATTAG
>SOZL01000007.1:626876-650466 GCA_009733165.1 Naja naja | reverse complement strand
TTTTTAAACCAGTGGTAAAACTTCTCCCAAATTTTGTAATAATCAGATTCAGTCTTATCTTTTAATTCTTGAGTTATTCTATCCATTTCAGCGCACGACCAAATTTTTCTAATTATTTCCATCTCTTCTGGCATATCATTTCCTTTCCATCTTTGGGCAAGAGCTAGTCTTGCGGCAGTGGTGACATGGATTATTAAATATATTATCTCTTTATTATATTTCCCCACATTAATTCCCAATAAGAAAATTTCAGGTCTGAACTCTATTTTAATTTTACACATCTCTTCTAACCAGTTTCTGATTTTCAGCCAATATATTTGGGCTTTTTCACATTTCCACCATACATGGTAATATGTTCCAATTTCTTTATTGCATTTCCAGCATTTAGGAGATAATTTGGATACATTTTTGCTAGTTTTGATGGGGATATGCCATCGATAAAACATTTTTAGTAAATTTTCTTTATATGATGCCAGAGTAATTTTCCTATTCCTGTCCCATAAAATTTGCCAATCTTCCAAATTTATACCATATCCAAAATCTTTCATCCAGGCCAGCATCGTTTCGTTCACCTTTTCTTCTCCCAATTTACATTCCAATAGCACTTTATAAATTTTTTAATCAATTTCTCCTGTCCTAATAATATTTTATCTAATTCTGTTTTCCATTTACTAATACCCCATTCTTTCATATCCTTACTATACCTTGATTGTAATTGTAAGTAGGTCCACCATTCTATCTCAAATCCCAAATCTTTCAGCTCCTGTCTTGTTTTTAAGTTTCCTTCTCATCTAATATGTCCTCATATGTAATGACCTGTCCTCACAGCAATAAATGTGGGTACATTAACGCTTGCAATGTAGATAACCAAGTTGGTATTTCAATGCATAATTGAGATTTAGTTTTGTTCCATGCACTTAGTAAGGTCTGCCTAATTTTGTGCCTTTGAAATAACCATGAATTTGGTGTTTGTCCTGCCACAAAAAGCATGCCACCCTGCCTGTAAGTTATATCCTTCTAATGTTAATATTCTTTTGTTTTTAACACTTATCCAATCTTTAATCCAGGTCAGAGTGGCCTCTATAGTATATTTCCAAGTGGTAAACCAAATCCTCCCTTTCAGTAGCATCCTGTAACAATTTCAGTCTAATTCTGGGCTTTTTCCCTGCCAAATAAATTTTGATACTAACTTATCCAATTGATTAAAAAATTTTTTCTAATTTTACCGAGCATTTTGAAATAGAAACAGTAATTTTGGTAATATGTTCATTTTATTGATGCAATTCTCCCATAAAAGAGAGTCTTAGATTGCTCCATTTTCTGAAATCTTCAGCTATTTTTTAATTAGTGGGGTATAGTTATCCTCTTTAAGCTGTTAACATTTTGTCAAATTACAATTCCCAAATATTTAATTTTGTTTGTTGTCTGGATGTCCATTATCATTGTTAAGTTTTTTTTGTATATTTGTCATTTTTGTAAGTATTTTAGTTTTTTCCTTATTAATTTTAGCCCCGCTTACTTCACCAAATTCCTCTTTCTCTATTAGTTTTAATCCCAAATTTTGTGGATCTTCTAAAATAAAAACCAAATCACAGCAATTTGTAATTTGTATTCTTCTTTCTTTATTTTTAGTCCTTTTATTTCGGTTCTTTTCTAATTATTCTGTTAGTGTCTCTAAAGTCAAAATAAATAATAATGGTGATAATGGACATCCCTGCCTCATTCCTTTTTGTATTTCAAATTTGTCTGTTGTATGGTCATTTATCAATATCTCAGCTTGTTGTTTATCATATATGGCAGCTACTACATTTAGAAACTTTTGCCCAAAATCCATGTACTTAATTTGTTGCAGAACAAAACTCCATTTTACATTATCAAAGGCCTTTTTAGCATCCAGGAATAATAATGCTACCTGTTCTCCACTACGGTCTTCATAATACTCTATAGTATCTAAAATTGTCCTAATGTTATTGCTAAGATGTCTATGTGGAAGGAAGCCATTTTGGTCTGTGTGTATAAATATATTGAGTATTTTCTTGAGTCTGCGATTATAGCTACAAAAATTTTATAGTCCACGTTTAGTAGAGTTATTGGCCTATAATTTCCTAACCTTGTTTGATTTTTTTTTCTTTTGGGATGATCGTAATTGTTGCTTCCTTCCACGAGTTCAGAATTTTTGCCTTATCCAGGACTTCATTAAATAATTTGAGTAATCTGTCACCTAATATTTCTTGTTGGGCTTTGTATAGTTCAGCAGGGTGTGCATCTGGACCAGCCACCTTGTTATTTTTTTGTTTATTTATTGCCCAGATCACTTCTTCCAAATTTATGCTTCTATTCAATAAACTTTTTTCCTCTTCCGATATTCTTGGAAGCTTCACTTTCTTAAAATATTTTATCGCTTTTTCTTCTGTTACAAATTCTTCTTCTTTATATAGATCCTCATAGAATTTCTGGGCTATATTCCTTTTCGTTTATTCTTTATAACATATTTCCCCTGTTCATTTTGTAGCTTAGTGATCCATCTTTTTCTGCTTGCTTTTTCAATTTCCAGGCTAGCCATCTTCCTGGTTTATTTGCATTCTCAAATACATTTTGTTTTATTCTTTTCATTTTTGGGGCTAAATCTTCTTTTTCCAACAGATTTATTTCATGTTTTATTAAGTCCATTCTTGTTTTAATCTCTTTCTGTTTCGGTTCTTCTTGTAGTTTCATCTCTAGGTTTCTATATTCCATTTCTAATGCTTTTCACTGTATATTCTTTTTCTTATTTCTATTCGCCATATAGTTTATCACTACTCCTCTCATAACTGCTTTAGCTGTATCCCAGGTGTTTTGTAAGGATGTATCTTCTTCTTTATTTTCTTCAAAGAAGTTTCATTTCCTTTTCCAATTTAATTTTAAATTCTTCCTCTTTTAATATCGTTCTTTGTAGGGTCCATCTTGGGATTTTGAGTCGGCCTTTCCAGCTAAACCTAATGTAACTATGATCTGCCCACAAGCTCGGTTCAATTTCTATTTCCATTATTTCAGAGATGAGCCTCTTAGGCATCCATACCATATCCAGTCTCGACCAGGACTGATGTCTGTTTGAGTAAAACGTGAATTGTTTCTTGTTTGGGTGATGTTCTCTCCATGCATCATAGATTTTAGCCTCATTTGCCAAATCATGGAAGTTTTTTGGTATTACCTTTCTTGTTATTTTTTATTTTCACCTTTGTAATCCTTTATTTTATCTATAATTGCATTGAAATCACCTAAGTTGCAAATCTCTTCATAATGCCTTTCCTTAATATTATTATATAATTTTGAAAAAATGTTCTTGTGGGCCATTCGACATAAATTTCTATCAACAGAATCTTTTATTTTCAAATTCTATCTCTACAATCAATATCCTGCCGTCTTTATCTTTAATTTTTTTTTAGCCGAAATCCAATCCTTTATGTATAACACCACCCTCTTTTCTTTTTGCTTATCTAGTGACATAAAAGCATTTCCTAATTTTCTATTTTCTAACAGGTATTTTTGTTTCTCTTTTATATGCACCTCTTGTATAGCTATTATGTCTGCATTGAATTTCTGTAAATTATAGAATATTTTCTTCCTTTTTGCTGGGGAGTTTAGACCATTAATATTCATCGAGATTACCTCTCATTTCTCTCTCTTTTTTTTCAATTTCTTTGGCTCATATTTCTTGTTGCTCTCGTTTCTCTGGATTCTGTATGTTGTCTTTCATATATTTCTGCCTTTCTTCTTCCATATCTCCTCTCCTTGTTGTCCGATGAGTTTTCTTCCTTATTTTCTGCCTCTGCTCCTCTTTGCTCAACCAAGTCTTTCCTTACTTCCTCTTCTTCCACTGCTGTCTCTCCTTCATTAGCAAATTGTTAGTCGTAGAAGTCTTCCACTTTGTCTGTTGTATCTAATCAATATCTCTTCTCCTGCCAGTTAACCATAATTCCCTCTGGCATCAACCATCTAAAACTAATATTATGTTTTATGAGCTTTGTTGTCAAAAAATGGTAGGGTCTCCTCAAGTCCCTTATTCTTCTTGGTACCTGTTTAAGAACAGTTATCTGCTTTCCATTATGTTCTACTGGCTCGTCTCTCATTCTGTGCAGTATTTCATCATGGTCTTGATCAACTGGACATGAACTTCTCTGGGAAGGTTATGCCTTCTTGCATAGTTCGTCTGTATTCTGTATGTCTCGTCTATTTCCATCACAATTTCTTCTTTCCTAGTATTTTTGCAATTATCTCGCCCATTACATCTGGCAAATCTTCCTCTTTTTCCTCCTTAACATTTTGGAATCTCAGGTAATGGGCTGCTTTTTCTGCTTCCAAAAGTATTACCATAGATTCCAGATCTTTATTTGCTTGTATCAGCTTATCTGTCATATCGTCCACTCTTTTCTCCTCTTTATCCATTCTGGATTCTATTTCCGCTATTTTTTCCTGGTTTTTCCACATCTCTTGTTGGTAGCATTCAAATTTTTTGTCTATAATTTGAATTTTTTCTTTTAATTCAGATCTTACTGATCCTATCTCTGTCTTCAAGTCTTCATGGTTTGTAGATATCATTTCCTGCATATTCAACAATAGTCCTGGTAGATCTTTTATCAAATTTGATCTCTCCCTTGGTAACATTTCATCTACAGCTCTCTGTGTCGAGGGACTTGCCATTGAGGTCATTGTCAGTGTTTGGGTGGGTATTTTTTCCCAGCTCCCGATTTTGGGATATTTGTGTTACTTGTCATACTAAATATCTTGACTATAATATTATTTTTCCACCACCTCTTCCAATTTTTCTCTTCTCTTTCAAATCCCTCCAATGCTTATATTAATAATAAAGCTAGTCTAGCAATAGATCCAACCTAATATCCAGTATTCAGTAATTACTGAGTGTGCTAAGTTATATCCACAATGTCAAAAATCAGTATCTAATAATTAATTATAGCAGATATATTGCTTAAAGTAATCTCACTTAATCAAACCTTTAAAAATGGTTAATATATATCTAATTAATCTATAACATAATATATTTTATTTTATTTATTTATTTTATTTTATTGGATTTTATATGCCCCCATCTCTGAAGACTCAAGGCTCACAATTAAAACATACAATACAATAATTATTTAAAAAAGAATTAAACAATTTTAAGCCCAATAAAACCAAATTAAAATACTTAAAATTATCCCATGGCCCTGGTGAGGTAATCACAGCCCGATTTGGTCGAACAACCAGGTCTTTAAATCGCAGCGGAAGGTGCGGAGGTCAGGGGCCAGACGGAGGTCCAGAGGCAGTTCATTCCATAAGTCGGGACCGCTACAGAATAGGCTCGTCGCCGGGGGACCGCCAGCCCACACTGACTTGCCGACGGGACCCCGAGGAGTCCTTGCCTATGTGCCCGCATGGGGCGGGTGGCGCTCGATATCGGCAGGAGCCGCTCTCTTAAATATTGTGGACCCATGTCGTAGGACTTTGAATGTTAAAGTCAGAACCTTGAATCTCACCCGAGTGCAACCGCAACCAATGCAGGCCGCAGGGAGGGGGTAATATGGGAGAATCGGGTAACTCCCATCACCACCAGCGTCGCATTCTGCACCAGCTGCAACCTCCGGATGGTATGCAAGGGCAGTCCTAAATAGAGAGCGTTGCAGTAGTCAAGTCGCGAGGTGACAAGGGCATGAGTGACCGCACGCAGGGCATCTCAGTCCAGAACGGGCGAAGCTGGCGAACCAGCCGGACCTGGGCAAAGGCCCCTCGGCGACGGCCCCACCTGATCCTCCAATTGGAGCCCGATCCAGGAGGACCCCAGGTTCCGCGCCTATCCACAGGGGGCAACACCTCCCTATGGTCAACGATGGACACTCCTGACTGGACCGAGATGCGGTATGTACAGCCACTCAGTCTTGGCTGGATTGAGCGAAGCATGTTTCCGTCCATCCAGGTCCACCGCATCCAGACAGCGAGTCATCACGGAGAGGGCATCACTGATCTGGCCTGGGGTGGAGATGTATAGCTGAGTATCATCAGCATACTGATGGTATCTCACCCCAAAACCACGGATGATCTCACCCAGTGGTTTCATGTAGATATTGAATAAAAGGGGAGAGGACCAAACTGAGGGACCCCACAAGTGAGTGCCCTTGGGGCCGACCTCTGCCCCCTCATCAACACCGATTGCGACCGCCCGAGAGGTAAGAGGAGAACCACCAAATACAGTGCCCCCACTCCCAGCCCCTCAGGCCAAAAGGATACCATGGTCGATGGTATCGAAAGCCGCTGAGAGGTCTAATAGGACCAGGACAGAGGAAAGTCCCTGTCCCGGCCCTCCAGAGATCATCCATCAGTGCGACCAATGCTGTCTCCGTGCTGAAACCAGGCCGGAAGCCCGATTGGTACAGATCTAGGTAGTCCGCTTCATCCAGGAAAAGTGGAAACTGCTGAGCCACCACACTCTCCACAACCTTCGCTAGAAAAGGTTGGAGACTGGACGGAAGTTGTCTAACACGGTTGGGTCCAGGGCAGGCTTCTTCAGGAGGAGCCTCACCACCGCCTCTTTCAGGGCGGAGGAAAGACACCTCCCTTAACAAGCGTTGACCACTGCCCGGAGCCAACCGCAGGTGACTTCCCTGGCAGCATAAGCCAACCAAGAAGGGCACGGGTCCAACAAACATGTGGTGGAACTCAGACGCCGCATAATCCTGTCCACTTCATCCTCGGAAACAGGATCGAACTCAGTCCAGATCACATCGGCCAGACTGCTTGCACCACGATCCTCAGACCACTGCAAGGTGGAACACAACCCGCCCCGAATCCGCGCGATTTTATCCAACAGATATTGACCAAATTCCTCAGCTCTTCCCCGGAGAGGGTCCACCACCTCCCCCGGATATAGGAGGGAGCGGGTGACCCTAAACAGGGTGGCTGGGCTGCACAGGGAGAAAGTGTGTCCCTCCTGCTGGTCTCTCATTCCAGCAATGGGCACAATCAGACCCCGCAGCCATAAACCAAGTTGAAGGGTGTGGAGCCAGCTGGGATTCCAAACCCTGGTCACCAGGGTGCCCAAACTCACCCTTCCATGACCTGAGGTTGAAAATAGATAGTTCACTCCCAGCGGGAAGAGTACTTTAAGGTTCCAGACAGATGACAAAGGATGGCAAAAGGACGTGCAACACGTGAGATAAGATGGAAAAAAATAGTGGCTGAGACCAGTAGGGGAAGCCAAAGTCCGGCAAACAATAGTCCCAGAGGAGGGTGGTTGGACCCTTGGCAGATAGAGCTCCGGCAGAGAACCATCCCGAAACAGGGCTGGGCTGACGATGGACTCCGGGTTCACCACCACTAATCCTCCCTGGAATCCATAGAGTCACCTGCCAGTCCGTCGGCCATAGTCCCATGGGGAGGGTAAAACTGCTGGCGTCTCCACTGCCTTCATGGCCAACCTGGTCATACCCGGCAAGAATCCCCCTCGGCCTGAGGGCGGGGGCAACGCCACCTACCATAACAGCCAGATGGGGGCCAGCCCCGACTCCCTCCGTTCTCCACTCTGGTGACTCCTGAGGCTGCTTTCCGGCTGCTCCTGGAGAAAGCCCCCCTCTTGGGGCAGTCATCCTACTGTGGCAGCCCCTCGACCGATGCAAAGTTCGGGGCCAACAACAGCCACAGCCGCCGTCCTCTGCCGCTTCAGAGGGTGCTGGAAGATCTAACACAAAGAGTCCAGTACCCTCGGAGCCTCCACTTTCCGGTACGGCCACTGCTCACGCCGCAGTCCCCAGCCAATCAAGGATCCACAGGGGGGTGTCGCCGGGCATCCCGCTTCGCCACGCCGCTGGCTTGTCACCGCATCCGCGGGCGCTAACGAGTCCTGCTGAGTCATGGGAACATGGCCCCGCCAACTCGGCGACCCAGAAAAAAAGCCGCCTCCCAGACAAGCCACGTCCAGCAGCTCCCGGTGAGAGATCTCAAAAACCACCCTGAGAGATCCGGCATCGGGAGCAAGCACTCCGGGGATCGTAAGCCCCCTCCAAGACCCTCTCAGACAGCCGACAAACCCTCTTGCCATTCAGAGCTCAGCAGAAAACGGCCATCACGGGTAGGCATGCGCAGAAGATCATATATACTATTATCTATAACATAATTTATAACATACCAATATATCAAGATCTGTAATACTAAAAAAGAAAAAAAAATCTTATAATTTAATTAATCAACCTAATTATTAAGTATATGGTATATAATATATATAATTTATATTTGTATAGTTATATCAATCTAAATTATCCAATGTATACAGAGATCTACAAAATCTTATATTTACCTATATATGCAGTGGTTTAAGAATCAACAAACCAACCAAGAGATAGAAGCTTTAACAGAAAGAAACCAAGTATTCCTTTTTCTTTCCTCCTTGTTCAAATTTCTCTTCAATTCGATGGCCAGCAGGTGTCACTCATGAAGCGCTACAGGGTCTCTTTGTCAGCTTCAAAGTTGCCAACTCATTTTCTTCCTACCATCCATTTTAATTGACTTCCAAGATTCTCTTTAAAAAAAAGTCCAAAATAGCTCAGAAGAAAGAAAAAAAGAAGGAAATATAGAGCCAAAGTCCAAAAAGTCCAGATGCCCCCACAGTATTTGATCCAGATTATCAGTTCTCTCTCAAGTTGTTAAATCAAATCCATTAGTTCAAGTCATTCAAATCCCCTCCGTTTTTAATATGTAATCCCACGGGTCTCTCTCTGATCAACACTTAGTATTTTCAAAAGTCACCCTTCTATAAATATAATCCAAAATTCTCTTCTTACATTAGCTCTAGGCACCACTCTAGTTGTTTTTTTTCTTTTACAATCACACGCAGCGATCTTCTCCCTTTCTTTTGCCGATTTTTTATGGCTTCCCTATCTTCTTCCGATCTCTTTGCCTGCCATTAAATCTGCCGCTCCTTCCGTTCTTCACTAGGGCTGACTCTTAATGCCGGGTTTTCTCAATATCAATTGCTTTTGGTGCCCCTTTTTGTTTTACTCACTTAAAGTTGTTAAGGCTGTTTGTTTAGTATGCACCTTCGTTCTGCTATTTCACCGATAGTATGACCAGCTGTCTTCTTCTATGGACGGTCTGCCGATCGTCCTTCCTTCGTCTGCTCCATCCAGGTTGTCTCCGCTCCCCCACACGAACCGCCGCCTGTGTAGGTTTTTCAGCACCCCTTCACCTTTGGAAACCCTACGAGCCTCCTTTGACCCCCGAAAGGTCCCGCAAATCGAAGTTTGGAGGATCGTGCTTCACAGAGAAAACTGCTTGCACGTCCTCTCTCCTAGACAGCTGGCTCCGCCCCTCCCAAGTCTGCAAGTTTTCAAAGACTGGCTGAGAGGAGGGTGTTTGGTGCTAGCCCCTTGTCCAACCTGTCCTGGAGAAACTGTAACACCTCTGGGACAGATGCTGAAGTAGGGTCCCGGAACCTCCTCCAAGTGGCATCGTAAAGTCGGTTGGTTGACGGTTTACGAGAAGCCTGGATGGTCTCAATGACCCTATCAGAGAGGTTGGAATCTCTCAATGATTGCCACTCAGCCGCCATGCAGCCAGTTGGAACCACTGTGGTTCCAGATGTAGAAGGGCCCCTTGGCTGAGAGAAATCCCGTTGGCCAGGATTCTCCATGGTCTCTGAGTTGACAGGTTCACCAGGTCTGCAAACCAGGGCCTCCTGGGCCAATGCAGCACCAGAAGTACTAGTTCTGCCTTCTCCAACATCTTCTGAATGATGGCCGGAATGATCGGAAGGGGGGGAAAGGTGTAGAGGAGACCTGGAGGCCACTTGCTCCAAAGTGCATTGGTCCCCTCCGCTCCCTGGGTCGGAAACCTGGAGAAGAACCTGCCTACATGTGTGTTCTGGGGAGTGGCGAATAGATCCACCACTGGAGGTCTGAATATGAGGGACAACTCTTGGAACAGGGAAGAATGGAGGCTCCGCTCCGAGTGGTCAACTTGAGTTCGATTCAACCAGTCTGTCTGGGAGTTGTCGACCCCCGAGATGTGGTCTGCCCACCTCCCCAGACATTCTGCTTCCCGCATGAGGGCCCTGGACCTGGTCCCCCCTGCCTGTTGACATTATTATTATTATTATTATTATTATTATTATTATTATTATTTATTCGACTTGTATGCGCCCTATTCCCTAAGGACTCAGGGAACATAAAACAGAGAAAAATTTACAATAAAACAGAATTAAACAACTAAACAAGCCAAATAAAGTTAAAATAAAACCCAACCCCGGGTCATTCGAGGCCGGCCCGTTGGAACAACCAAGTCTTCAGGTCCGGCGGAAGGAGGCGGAGGTCAGGGCCAGCGGAGATCCACGGGGAGCTGATTCCAAAGGGCAGGTGCTCCCACAGAGAGGCCCTAGCCCTGGGGACCGCCAGCCTACAATGTCTGACTGGCGGCACCCCAAGGAGGCCCCTCCTATGAGAGCGAACAGAGGCGATCGGAGTGATGCTGGCAGGAGGCGTTCCCGCAAGTACCCTGGACCCAAGCCATTAAGGGCTTTATAAGTTGTAACTAATACCTTGAAGGCGACCGGGAGGCAACGGCAACCAATGCAAGCCAGGAGGGTGTAACATGGGAGTATCGGGATACCCCCATCACAGCCAGCGCGCTGCATTCTGCACCAGCTGAAGCCTCGGACGTCCATAGGAAGCCCCATGTAGAGAGCATTGCAGTAGTCAATTCTAGAGGTGTGGCATGAGTAACCGTTCGAAGGGCATCTCGGTCCAAATAAGGAAGCTGGCGAACCAGCCGAACCTGGGCAAAAGCCCCCTGGCCACAGCTCCCACATGCTCCTCCAAACCGAGCTGTGAGTCCAGGAGGACACCCAGGTTTCTCGCCCTATCCACGAGGGGGCAACACCTCTCCCCATGACCAAAGATGGTACATCCAATAAAGACCGAGATGCCGGTAAGAACAGCCACTCCGTCTTGGTGGGGTTGAGCTGAAGCCTGTTACTACCCATCCAGACCCGTGCAGCCTCCAGGCACGGGACATCATGGAGAGAGCATCACTGATCTGGTCTGGGGTGGAGATATAAAGCTGGGTATCATCAGCATACTGATGATACCTCACTAAAACCTCGGATGATCTCACCCAGCGGTTTCATGTAGATATTAAACAGGAGAGGCGAAAGGACAGACCCTGCGGCACCCCACAAGTGAGGGGTCTCGGGGCCGACCTCTGCCCCCTGCCAACACCGACTGCGGCGGCCGAGAGGAAGGAGGAGAACCAGCATAAGCGGTTCCCCCACCCCAATCCTCTAAGCAGCTGCAGAAGGATACCATGGTCGATGGTATCGAAAGCCGCTGAGAGATCTAAAGGACTAGGACAGAGGAAAACCCTGTCCCGAGCCCTCCAGAGATCATCCATCAGTGCGACCAATGCTGTCTCCGTGCTGTGTCGGCCCTGAAGCCCGACTGATCGGATCTAAATACTCAGTTTCCTCCAGGAACAAGGGAAGCTGCTGAACCACCATGCTCTCAACAACCTTGCTAAAAGCGAAGGTTGGAGACAGGACGATAGTTGTTCAAAGCGGCGGGTCCAAGGCAGGCTTCTTGAGGAGGGGCCTCACCACCGCCTCTTTCAAGGCGGCAGGAAAGACTCCCTCACTCAAAGCGTTAACAACTGCCTGGAGCCAGCCGCGCGTAACCCTCCCTGGAGGCATACACCAACCAGGAAGGGCACGGGTCCAATAAACACGTGGTGGAAGACAGCCTCCGCATGATCCTGTCCACCTCATCAGGGAGACCAGGTCAAACTCAACCCAGATAGGTTCCACCAGACTCACCGCCACCCCATCATCAGACCACTGCCAATCAGAGTCCAAGCCAGCAATTGAGCGACCTTATCCGCCAGATGTAAGCTAAATTCCTCTGCTCTGCCCTGCAGCGGTCATCCCCCCCTCAATTGAAGGAGGGAGCGGGTCACCCGAAACAGGGCAGCAGAGGCGTCATCGGCAGACACAATCAGAGCGGAGAAGTAAGCACGCCTCGCCGCCCTGATTGCTTCCAGATAGGTCCTGATATAGGATCGCAACTGGACACGGTCGAATTCGGAGTGGCTGGCCCTCCATCTGCTCTCCAGGCGTCTTCTCCGCCGTTTCATCCCCCGGGGATGGCCTTGGCAGCCATATTGTCCATCATAACCAGCATGTGGGACCCTGATACTCTGTCTAGGAAGCATCTCAGGGCGAGGAAGATAGCCCTGAGCTCCAGGAGGTTGATGGGGAGAGACCTGTCTGTAAGAGGCCAGTGACCCTGAGCCATCTGGCCCTGCAAATGGGCTCCCCAGCCATAAAGGCTGGCATCCATAGTGACTACAATTCTGTCTGGCTCCTTGAAAATGTGTCCCTTCGCAATGGCTTGGGATTGCCACCATCGAAAGGAGCGAAGAACCTGCAGGGGAAGCAGGACCCTGTTGGCAGAATGGCTGGTCCCCAACCATTGAAAGGGGAGGAGGAACCACTGCAGGGTGCGGGCATGTAGACGTCTCCATGGCACGTCGATGCAGAAGATCATCTTCCCAAGCAGCTGGGACAGGAGAGACAGGGGAACGTTGTGAAGCAGTCGAACTCTGTTGATCAACTCGTTGAGGCTCTCCTGTCGCTCCGGGGAAAGGAAGATCTCTCTGTGAGTCGTGTTGATGATCACCCCAAGGTGCAACAGGCGGGTCGTTGGCTGAAGATGGCTCTTGACAAGGTTTATGGAGAATCCATGCTCCTGCAAGAGTTGCATCATGATCCGAAGGTTGTGGTCAGCTGCCTGGATGAAGGTAGACTGGATCAGAATGTCATCCAGGTAGCATTGAACCCTCACAGGCAAAGCTCGGGGGTACGCTGCCAATGCTGCCAAGACCTTGGTAAAGACCCTTGGGGCTGATGAAAGGCCAAATGGAAGGGCCTGGTATTGATAGTGCTTACTGTCGAAACAGAAGCGGAGGAACTGGTGATGAGGGGGCCAGATTAGAATATGGAGGTAAGCCTCCGTGAGGTCTGTGGATGAGAGATCACCCTCCTGGATGCTCTGAAGAATAGAGTGCAATGTCTGCATCTTGAAGCGCCTGTAGGGAATGAATCTGTTCAGGAGCTTGAGATCGAGGATTGCTCTCCACCCTCCCGAGGCCTTTGGGATTACAAAGAGGCAGGAGTAGAAACCTGACCTCTGCTGATCCAGGGGGGGCATCTCTATGGCTCTGATGTCCACCAGGTGTTGGATGGCTGATTCCATAAGAACCCATTTGGATCTGTCCTGAGAAATTGGACAGCAAACAAAAAACATCGGAGTGGAGAGAAACTCGAGGCAAAGGCCAGATGATACAGTCCTGAGAACCCAGGCGTCCATTGTTGACTCCTCCCATCTAGAAGCAAAAAAGGTCAGACAATCTCCGATGGGAGGGGAGTGGATGCAGTTACTTAGAGCATCGGAATAAATGACCTCCTCCCCCTCGAAAGGGCCGCTTACCAGAGAACTGTTGTTGTCTGGCTACACGGTCTGGGTGTTGTTCCTGGAAAGGCGGGAATGTTCTCTGGGCGCGAGGGAACTGAGGGTTGGCTTCTGAACGGAAGGCAGGAGGCCTGGAGTATGGCGTCTGCCGAAATTCCGACCTTTTGTTGGTTGACAGCACTTTCCTTTTATCCCTAGTCTCAACCAGGTACGGTTCCAAGGCCGTTCCAAAAAGGTTCTCCCCGGAGCATGGGGCAGCTGCCAACTTCCACTTGCACCAAGAGTCGGTCTGCCAGTTGCGCATCCAGAGAAGGCGTCTTGCAGACACAGAGGAAGCCATTGCCTTCGACACGAATCTGGCGGAGCTTGGGGTAGCGTTGGCCATGGCAATTATTTTGTTTAGGTCTTGGTGGGACCTGGAGTTGGTGCTTGGTAGTCGGTCTCGGAGTTGGTGTAACCAATGTAATGCTGACCTTGTAAAGAATGAGGCCATGGTGGAGGCCTTCACCGTCCAAGCTGCGGCCTGGTGCGTGCACTTCAGAGTTTGCTCCGTTTTTTTGTCCTTATGCCTCAAGACATCTTCTGGTTCCGTGGGGGTTCCAGCAGAAGCAAAAGTGGCTACCACTGGGGCATCTACAGATGGTATTGCTAGGGTGTTGGCCAGGGAGGGTCCCACATTAAAGAATCTCTTGTCTTGGGGTGAGGGGCGAGGCCCCGACAGGGGAGTAGCGCATTGATCCCTCACCAAGTCCAAGAATAATAATGGGGAGGGGAGTACCTCATTTTGTACCACAGGCTTGGAAGATAATGAATCCACTTGGGCCGTGAGGTCTACCTGTGGTTCTGGTGCCACCTCCTCTGGGCTTAATTGTGCAGTGCAGTAGGGGCCTAAATCAGGAAGGTTTGAAGACAGCTGCTGATGTGGGCTGCTCCGGCCTACTCTCCTCTTTGTCTGAGAGATAGGGATCCCTGAGTTCCCCCTCCTCCTCCTCTGACATAGAGGATCTGCTATGCTCTGGGGGATATGAGGAGCCTCTGTCTTCCTTTCCTCCCCAGTTAAGGTGATGGGAATACATGAAATCCAGGGGTTTGGAGATCTCCCTCTGTGGAGGGGGGTTTCTCTGATAGAAGGCGGAGAGGATGCCAGCCCCCCCCCCCAGGCAGAGGAGCTGCTGGAACCCCGCAGCGATGCCCTGCCTGACTGCTACAGAGACCATAGATTGGGTATCTTGGGGCCTATTGTCTGGCGGGGAACCATGGGGTGGAGCCCAGCTGCAGTGGGGGTAAAAGAGGCCTCCACCCTGGACCTATATCCCTCTTGGGGCAAAAGTCCCTGAGGATTGTAAATTCCAGTATCCCAATTAGCAGGCCTGAAACAAGGCCGAGACCTGCTGAGGTCTTGGGGAAAGGAGGCTTCATCAGGCCTCTCAGGGGACCATGCCTGAAGGTGACTTGCAAAACTACTTTACTTTACTTTACTTTTATTAGAGTTGTATGCCGCCCTCTCTCCCTAAGGACTCAGGGCAGCTCACAATATAAAATCCCAATACAATAAATTAATTAAAAATAATTAAATCACAAGTCCAATAAATCTAAAACCCGTTAAAATTCAATTAAAATCACTTAAAAACCCATCCCAACTCATTTCAGTCCAGGCTGGCCTGCTGAAACAGCCAAGTCTTCAGGTGTGCAAGGGAGGAGGAGGTCCGGGGCCAAATGAAGCCCCAAGGGGAGCTGATTCCACAGGGTGGGTGCTCCCACAGAGAAGGCCCTACCCCTGGGCGCCGCCAGCCAACACTGTCTAGCCAACGGTACCCCAAGGAGGCCCTGTCTGTGGGAGCCAACAGGGCAATGTGATGCTGGCAGGAGACGCCCAAGTACCCCAGACCCAAGCCATGGAGGACTTTGTATGTTAACATCAACACCTTGTATCTCACCGAGGGCAACCGCAACCAATGCAGCTCACACAGGAGGGTGTAATATGGGAGTATCGGGTTACTCCATCACAACCCACCGTGCGCATTCTGCACCAGCTGTAACCTCCGAGTGGTCCACAAGGGCAGTCCCATGTAGAGAGTGTTGCAGTAGTCGATTCGGGAAGTGACAAGTGCATGGGTGACTGTGCATAGGGCATCTCGGTCCAGATAAGGGCTAACTGCCTTTCAGGTGACACTCAGAGAAGCAAATGGCCTTGGTATTTTTAGATGCACAAAAAGCCTTTGATAATGTAAATTGGCAGTTTATGATATTACAAATGGAACAGATGGGCTTTGGAGAAAGATTTATAAAAGCAGTTGAGGCAATATATCAAAAGCAATCTGCTAAAATGATGATTAATGGAGAGTTGATGAAAAATATCAATATTGAAAAAGGAACTAGACAAGGATGTCCTTTGTCACCATTACTGTTTGTGTTGACTTTGGAGGTGCTAAATAGAAATATTAGAGACAATAGGGGAATAAAGGAAATGAAAATAAAAAAGGAGAAATATAAGCTACAAGCATTTGTGGATGATTTGGTTTTTATATTGGAGGAACCATTGAAATCAGCGCCCAAATTGTTTGAAAAGATTGAAGAATATGGACAGGTGGCAGGATTGAAAATAAATAAGGATAAAACCAAGATATTAGCTAAGAATATGACTGGAAAACAAAAGACTGTCTTGACAGAAGGACTGAATATTCAGATTACAAATAAAGTAAAATACTTAGGAATATAATTAACAGCAAGATGTGGAACTTTGAAAGAAGACAATATGTTAAACTTAAACAACAGATTGCGACAGATTTAAAAAATTGGCAAAATCAACAATTATCCTTAATAGGGAGAATATCTACAATCAAGATGAATATATTACCAAGGATCTTATATCTGTTTTATTCCAATGGAAATACTTTTTATCTCTGCTATGTACAGATCTAGTATTCTACAAACAACTGATGTTTGATATAGGTATCAAGGTACAAGAACCACTGACTGTGTATGAAGATAATCAAGCAGCAATACAAATGGCTAATTAAAACTAGGTCTAAACACACTGATATACGTTATCTAAATGTCAGGCAATGTGTGCAGAATGGAATGATTGTATTGGAATATTGTGCATCTGAAGACAATATTGCAGATAACTTTACAAAAGCACAAGGCAGTGTTAAACATAACATGTGTTGCGATAAGTATGGAATAAGAACGTAGGTTTATATATTATTCAACCCAAAGGAGAGAATGTTAGTATAACTAACGTTTGGGTTTGTAATATATAAGCCAGGATTGAAAGTGTATGTCACTTTAAGAGTAGCCGGAATGTGATTGGCTGTGGCTACAGCAACCGCCATAAGATGGAGCCAGAAACCTGGTTCTCTCTCTGTTCTATCTCTGTGTTGATTGCCTACTGTTTATGGTTCTCCGTGTTTTGACTTCACTATTGGATGTAAGTTTGCTACTGTTTTGACAAACTACTGAACTGTGCCTGCTGATTGGTAAGGACAAGGACATAATGATATTTGGAATAGCATTAAGATACTGACTGACTTGTTTCGTGTATGACTCGGACTGTTTTTGGACTCTGCTAAATCCTCACTGATAGTAAAACCAATGTTTCCTGTATTCAGTATACTACTCGTGTCAAGTGTCTTATTCATTGTCTCTCTACTCACGCTTTCCTGGCTGCACTCGTTTCCCCTCACGGAGATATATACTAACAGAAGTGTCATCAGATACCTGGATCATATTATCATATGTGGCGGACATGTGCAGAAGCTAAGAGATACTGGACTCAAATTCATACATGGCTTGAAAAAATGTAAGAACAGCATATAGATTTGAAACCAGAGATATTTTTATTGGGTATCTTGCCTGAAGGATACAGTAGAGAATTGACGTATTTGATTATAAATGTGTTAACAGCGGCTAGAATTGCATTTGCTAGAAATTGGAAAAGTGAAAAAATTCCAATAGAAGAGGTGATTAAGAAAATGATGGAATGTGCAGAAATGAGTAAATTGACACTAGCAATTAGAGAGCAAGAAGATAAAGAATATTACAAAATTTGGGATTCATTTTATCAATGGCTAGATAAGAAAATAGAGAAGTAAAATATGTTATAAAAAGGAATGGTATAATATGCAAGATAATATAATGTAATGGTATTATATAATTGAATGAAATGAATTGTATGTTCTCAGATTTGTTAAAACTCAGATTTGCCCGATAAGAATTATGTGAATTTGTAGTTGAGTCTAATAATGATATAATAATAATACAATATAATACAGTATAATAGGTATAGTTGACTTATGTGTTTGGAAGGGGAAGACTGTTGATATTATGGCATTGCACAAAAGAAACGTACCAACCGACACGCTGTATTTTGGAAGATGGTTTTATGTTGATGTTTGTGTTTGTTAGTGTTCGTCTTTAAAAAATAAAAAACTTTTATAAAAAAAAGAAAGAACAATCTGCAGGGGGGCTATTTCCTGCACATCAGCGGCGGTGTCTCCTCGCAGGGCTCCTTCTGATGTTGCAGGTGTGAAGCAACCTCCTGTAAAGGAAGCATGGAAATCCATACCCCTTCTCTCTGGTTGGATTCTCAAATATTTTCAGAAGAAGCAGCAGAGACCCTGGTTTTTTTTTCTCTCCCCCAAAAAGTTTGCGGCAGAGAGCACAGCACTGGATTTTCCCCCCGCCCTGGCTCCTCTCAGCCTCAACTTTGCTCCTGAAAGCCTGCGAGCCACTTCTCTGGTTGAGCTCCGCCAGAACTTGGTTCCTGGAGAGACCCTTGGAGAGCCGAAGGGGGGCTGAGGGTAAGGGCTGAGGCGAAGCTGCTGAAGCTGGGACAGCTTCGGAACAGAAGAAAGTTGGAGAGAAAGTGTGTCAGTTTGGTGAGATAATTTCTATTGTTTATTAATTGAGAGAACACCCTAAAAGATTTTTTAAAAAGTTAAAATTGAAGACAGAAGAGGTTAAAGCGGCGAGATTAAGCCTGAGTCAAACTTAGTGGGTTTTTCAAAAATCTTTTTATTGCTGGATTTTTTACAAGCGCTTTTGAATTTTAAACTGGACTGTTTTTTTTAAATAATTATTTAATAATTCTTCTTTTTTGTTTAAGACCTTTTGCCTTTTTCTTTTTTCAGTGCCTTATTGTATTTCTTAATTTCTTTTCTTTTCTTTTTCTTTTTCTTTGAATATAAGGAGGGAAGTGAAAGTAGAGGAAAATAAGTAACACTGCCACCCAGAGGCTTGGAAACATTGTTTTCTTTTTCTTGTTTAAGTGTTCGATAACTTGGAGAAAAGCAAGTGCCCCCCTAAGCATCCCATCTCTTAGCACCCCCCTAAGGCATCCCACCGCCCCCCAGGGGGTGGTACTGCCCACTTTGGGAACCACTGGTTTAAAGCAAAGAACACTGCTCAATTGGGACCAGAGGTGGATACCGTGGAACCAGGCAGGGAAACACCAGTTCAATCTGATACTCTTTTCTCTGAGCCGACCATGCGGGTGGAGGTGATACCATCACCTAAGCTTTTTCTTAACGTGGTCGACAAGCAACTGGACTCACCAGGGTCAGGCTCCAATTTGACTTCAAATGACCGCAGGTTTTACAATATGGGTCCAGAACTGACCAAGGCCCTTTAGGTACCTGTGGTTGACGGTCCAGTGGCGGCATTGACCTCATCATCATCCAAACCAACAGAACCAGAGGATGTCCTGAAGGCCAATGACAAGCGGATTGAGCAGTAGCTTCAAAGAGCCCATCAGGCAGCTGCTTGGGTGGTTAAAGCTTCCACAGCAGCTTCTTTTTTCACCAGAGCTTCCTTGCGCTGGCTGTGTCAACTCCAAGACAGACTTCCCATTGCAGATGTCCGGGCACATCAAGATATTAATAAATTGGTGGCTGCTGCTGAATTCTAAGCTGATGCCACCCTCAACAGAGCTAGGTTCGCAACAAAGGCCATAGCGGCTCAGCATATGTTCTGATGGCAGACGTAAATGGAAGCTAGCCTCTGCTCCTGTTTGAGGGGAAAGGCTATTTGGAGAGTCCCTGGACCCGCTTCTTCTGGAATCTAGAGACAAATGGAAGGTTTTACCTTTCCTATCCAGGCGGAGTGAATTCTGCCCGGCTCCGTATTTTTGATGCCCTTACTTCCAGATAGAATCCGAGCCAGGGTTTCAGCTATTTCAGAGGCCACCCTTTCCATGTCAAAATCAGCAACAGGAGTGAGCAGGCAAGGGCAGGCATCAGTATTCTGGCAAGCAGCCCTTTCATGGTGGAGGAAGTGCCCCTTTTGTCGCTCGTGTTGACTGCAACTCCAACCCTCCCATCGGAGGCCGTCTGGCCAGTTTCGCTAGTTGATTGGAGATTACTTCAGATGCCTGGGTTCTGTGTACAGTGAGGTCAGGCCTCTTCCTGGAGTTCCTCTCTATACCCCCGAGGTTTTTTATTCCTTGTCCCATCTCAAGGGATAATACAAGGAAGGTACTCATGGAGACCACTGTACAACTTCATCTGGATATCCAGGCTATCCAGATGGTCCCTGAGGACCAACAAGGGCAGGGATTTTATTCCAGGCTCTTTGTGATACCAAAGACCTTGGGAGGGGGTGGAGGGCAATTCTAGACCTGAAGAGGCTTAACAAATACCTCATCTACAGGCGTTTCAAGATGCAGTCCCTCCAGACCATTCTGGAGAGTGTTCAGGAGGGCGACTTCCTCACATCGATTGACTTGACGGAGGCCTACCTCCATGTTCCAATTTGTTGATCGCATTGATGCTTCCTTCGCTTCTGCTACTCAGGACGTCACTACCAGTATCGGACCCTGCCGTTTGGTTTGTCATCGGCACCCAGAGTTTTTACCAAAGTGTTGGCAGCCCTGGCAGTGCATTTAGGAGCCATCCCAGTGTATGTACAGTGCTATCTGGATTACATCTTAATTCAGTCATCCTCGGAGCTCGAGGCCCGGAAAGACCTACAGACCATGGTCAGGGTCTTACAGGACCATGGTTTTCCCGTAAATACCAAGAAAAGTCTTTTTTCCCCCACCACTTGTTTACTTCATCTGGGGGCAACCATAGACACTATCTCATGCAAGGTTTTTCTCTCCCAGGAATGTCAGGCGAGCTTGCAGGCCTTAGCAGGGTGGATCGAGAGAGAATGTACAGTTCCTCTGGCACTCCTCTCGCAGCTCCTGGGCAAGATGGTGTCCTGTATCTCCATTGTTCCATGGGCACGTCTCCACTCCAGGACACTACAGTGGTTCCTCCTGCCTTATCAAAGGTCTGGCAGGAGCCACTCCTTCCTCAAGGTCCGGGTTCCACAGTCTGTGACACGCTCCTTTCGATGGTGGCAATCCCAGGCCATCAACAAGGGGCACCTGCTCAAAGAGCCCAACAGACTCACCATGATGACCTATGCCAGCCTTTTCGGTTGGGGCACGCATCTGCTGTCAGAGATGGTGCAGGGTCAGTGGTCAGTGATGGAGAAGACCCGAAACATCAATTGGCTGGAGCTGAGAGCTGTCCGTCTGGCCCTCAGGCATTTCCAAAACATGGTGGAGGGGACACATATCTTTATAATGATGGACAACGTGGCCACCAAGGCCCACATAAACCAACAAGGGGGTACACGTTCCAGGTCTCTCATGCTGGAAGCCAAAGGCATAGGCCTCTGGGTGGAGAACCACCATTTGACCATCTCTGGCCTCGACAATCTGCAGGCGGACTGGCTCAGCAGGGCCAGGATCAATCATGTGGAGTGGAGTCTGCACCCTTCCCTGTTCCATGAGATGACAATGAGATTCAGCCGGCCTACTGTAGATTTGTTTGCCACTCCAGCTAATGCGCAGCTGCCCAGGTTCTTCACCAGGTTCTTCACTCCGGGGGCGGAGGGGACCAATGCTCTCAGAAGTTGGTGGCCTCCAGGTCTCATGTATGCCTTCCCTCCTCTTCCTCTATTCCCGGCCATGATCTGGAAGGCTCTGGCGGAGAGGGTGGAGATCCTCCTCTTGGACCCCTCTTGGCCTCGCCAACCTTTGTTTGCAGACCTGGTGAATCTATCAGTAGTGCCACCCTGGAGGATTCCACAGGGCAAGATCTCAGGATGTCAGAGCTAGCTGCTCTGTCTGTTCGTGAGAACCTCTGTATTTTTCATCCGAACAGAGTGGTCCTGAGGTTGGACCCGGCCTTCATCCCCAAAGTGAACTTGTGGTTCCATAGGGCACAGGAGCTGGTCCTGCCGGACTTCTACCCGAACCCAGGACATGCCTTGGAGAAAGCTTGGCACACTTTGGATGTGTGAAGGGTCCTGCAGATTTACATTAAGAGGACTTCTGCTTTCCGCAAGATGGAGTTGCTCTTTGTGTCATTTCAGCCTGCCACATTGGGCAGTAAGGTCACTCCATAGACCGTGAGCAGGTGGATCCGGTCGTGCATCTCTAGGGCTTATGAGATCCAGTCCTGTCCATTACCTCATAGACTGATGGCTCATTCCATGAGGAGTGTGGCCACAACGGCCGCTTGGGCCACGCAAGCTTCAATACAGGTGAAACTCGAAAAATTAGAATATTGTGCAAAAGTTCATTTCTTTCAGTAATGCAACTTAAAAGGTGAAACTAATATATGAGATAGACTCATTATATGCAAAGCAAGATAGTTCAAGCCATGATTTGCCATAATTGTGATGATTATGGCTTACAGCTCATAAAACAAATCCACAATCTCAGAAAATTAGAATATTGTGAAAAGGTGCAATATTCTAGGCTCAAAGTGTCCACTCTAATCAGCTAATTAAGCCATAACACCTGCGAAGGGTTCCTGAGCCTTTAAATGGTCTCTCAGTCTGGTTCAGTAGGAATCACAATCATGGGAAAAGACTGCTGACCTGACAGTTGTGCAGAAAACCATCATTGACACCCTCCATAAGGAGGAAAGCCTCAAAAGGTAATTGCAAAAGAAGTTGGATGTTCCCAAAGTGCTGTATCAAAGCACATTAATAGAAAGTTATGTGGAAGGAAAAGTGTGGAAGAAAAAGGTGCACAAGCAGCAGGGATGACCGCAGCCTGGAGAGGATTGTCAGGAAAAGGCCATTCAAAAGTGTTGGGGACTTTCACAAGGAGTGGACTGAGGCTGGAGTCAGTGCATCAAGAGCCACCACACACAGACGGATCCTGGACATGGGCTTCAAATGTCATATTCCTCTTGTCAAGCCGCTCCTGAACAACAAACAACGTCAGAAGCATCTTACCTGGCTAAAAAAACAGACCTGGTCTGTTGCTCAGTGGTCCAAAGTCCTCTTTTCTGATGAGAGCAACTTTTGCATCTCATTTGGAAACCAAGGACCCAGAGTCTGGAGGAAGAATGGAGAGCACACACTGCAAGATGCTTGAAGTCCAGTGTGAAGTTTCCACAGTCTGTGTTGATTTGGGAGCCATGTCATCTGCTGGTGTTGGTCCACTGTGCTTCATTAAGTCCAGGGTCAATGCAGCCGTCTACCAGGAGATTTTGGAGCACTTCATGCTTCCTTCCATGAGCGAGCTTTATGGGGATGCTGACTTCATTCCAGCAGGACTTGGCACCTGCCCACACTGCCAAAAACCAAAACCTGGTTCAATGACTGTGGGATTACTGTGCTTGATTGGCCAGCAAACTCGCCTGACCTGAACCCCATAGAGAATCTATGGGGCATTGCCAAGAGAAAGATGAGAGACATGAGACTGAACAATGCAGAAGAGCTGAAGGCCGCTATTGAAGCATCCTGGTCTTCCATAACACCTCAGCAGTGCCACAGGCTGATAGCTTCCATGCCACACCGCATTGAATCAGTAATTGCTGCAAAAGGGCCCAAACCAAGTACTGAGTACATATGCATGCTTATACTTTTCAGAGGTCGATATTGTTCTATGTACAATCCTTGTTTATTGATTGCATGTAATATTCTAATTTTCTGAGATTGTGGATTTGGGGTTTCATGAGCTGTAAGCCATAATCATCACAATTATGACATCGGCTTGAACTATCTTGCTTTGCATGTAATGAGTCTATCTCATATAGTTTCACAGTTGCATTACTGAAAGAAATGAACTTTTATGATATTCCACCCACTCCCATTTGATGGAC
>SOZL01000007.1:555271-612019 GCA_009733165.1 Naja naja | reverse complement strand
CCCCCAGCCAGTCCTCCCTTAGTCTTTCATGTATGTGAGAGAGGAAGCTTTTCAAAGTCATCTTCCCTTGATAGCCAATAAGATGAGATTTTGCTGTCAGAAGACTGATGGGCATTTCCAAATACTGTTTATCACCATTCTTTTGGAAAGACTGAGTGGAGAGATTTATAAAGAATAACAGAGTTGGAAGAGATTGGTGGTTTTCTAGTCCAACCCTGCTGAAGCATGAGACCCTATACTATTATGGACAAATTGCTTCTTAAAAACCTCCAGTGATGGCATACCCACAATTTCTGAAGGCATTCCATTTCTCTGATTAATTGTTCTCACTGTCAGGAAATTTCTTATTTCTAGGTTGTATCTGTTTGATAAGTTTCCATCTCACAGTTACTTCCAGTTGAGCCAGGCACTATACATTTTTTCTTGCCTGTGTAAAATCTTACTTTACTCTCCATTAAATATTTAAATTGTTCTACTGTGGTATTTAGTTTACTACAGTGATTTTTGCAAAATGCATTAAAGCTTGAAGAATACATCTCTGCTTATACTAATAAAGATTATTCTTTTTGAACATTAAAGCATACAGTCAAGCAAGTGTTTCCAATCCTACAATTGAAAACACATTTGAAAGGTATTTTCAAAGCAGTCAGTTAGTGTCTCTTACCGTTCTTTCTCTTCTCCTTTAATGAAATCTTTCTGCTTTATTTTTTTTTTCTTTGGCCTTACTGCAATATTCCAAAATTTTCACAGATTGTTCACACAGAACTATTTCTAATTTAAGTGGAATACAAAACAATCTGGTCTGGAATTCCTTGACTCACACTCACACCCCTCAGCTCCTCAACTCTTCTCAATGTTTTCCTTTCCTTTCTGTTATGTACAGAAACATGCTTCTCTTTTACTGCTCCTTTCAAATTAATCCTCCCCTGATGCCTACACCTGCATTTAATTCAGGTAAACCCAAAAGACAATACTTCTTTCCTACATTGTCAAAATGGAAAATGCTCCAAAGGGAATTACTCAGGCGGGTGATATTAACAATTCATAAACATAATTATCTTGCTCTCAGAAAAGATGGGGACTTAACAAACTATTTAAGCAATGCATGATTAACTGCATAGCACCAAAAGGCAGATGAGTTGCTCATTGAGACCAACAGTGATACAAGCAAAAATGAGTCTTGTTAGGAAATGCTGCCTAATAAAAGTGTACCCAGGTCTTATTATAAAATCATCCTAGACAGCTGTGGAGCTTCCCCCTTCCCTCTTTTGGGAAGATTTACAAACAAGTTCCAGCAGCAGCAGCATCCTCCGCTGGCAGCTCTTGCTCCAGTTGTTTTCATCAGCGAGAGGGGCTGCAGAGCCTCTCTCACTGATGGGAAGGCTCTTGCCGAGAAGTCAAGCGGCGGTGGCGTGTCCCGAAACTTCCCGGCAGTGGGGAGTTTTTTTGGGTGGCTTCGGTAGCAGCAGCTGCAGTGGCAAAAGGCGAGTGGGGGGAGGGAAAGATGAGCGGTGGGGGTGGCAGTGCGTCCTGGAACTCTGCTGGCGGTGGGGAATTTCCTTGGGCAGCTTTGCCTGCAGCAGAGCACACCAGGGCGGCAATGGCGGGGTGTTCCCCCGAGGGGGGCGTTCCTCCGGCCAAATCCAGCCACAGCAGCACCAGGGGAAGAAAGAGAACGTTCCCTTCTCCCCCAGCCAGCACGGACACAGCCGTGTGGCTTCTTCCTGGCCAGGGGAAGGAGGAGACCGTTCCCTTCTCCCCCAGCCAGCACGGACACTGCTGTGCGACTTCTTCCTGGCCAGGGGAACGTTCCCTCCTCCCCCAGCCAGCACAGACATGGCTGCACAGCTGCTTCCTGGCCAGGGGAAGGAGGGGAATGCTCCCTCCTCCCCCAGCCAGCACAAACACGGCTGTGCGACTTCTTCCTGGCCAGGGGAAGGAGGAGACCATTCCCTTCTCCCCCAGCCAGCATGGACACTGCTGCGTGACTTTCCTGGACAGGGGAAGGAGGAGAACGTTCCTTCCTCCCCCAGCCAGCACGGATACGGCTCCGCGACTTCTTCCTGGTGGGGGGAGAAGGGAACGTTCCCTTCTCCCCCAGTCAGCACGGACACAGTTGTGCGACTTCTTCCTGGCCAGGGGAAGGAGGAGAATGTTCGCTCCTCCCCCAGCCAGCACAGACAACAGCTGTGTGGCTTCTTCCTGGCCAGGGGAAGGAGGAGACCATTGCCTTCTCCCCCAGCCAGCACGGACACGGCCGCGTGACTTCTTCCTCTCCAAGGGAAGGAGGAGAACGTTCCCTCCTCACCCAGCCAGCACAGACACGGCTGTGGGGGGCAGCTAGCTAGGTCGCGATGAAGCAAGCCAGGTAAGCCAGGTGGGGGAGACAGTGCAGCGGTCTAGGCTGGCCTAGGAGTCAACTCTACCAGGGCTTGCTTGTAGGCTCACTCACCCAGGGAGATCAGGGCTGCGGTGGAAGGCAGGCAGCAATGACGGGCAAAGGCAGGTTAGCAATGGCGGGCAAGATGAGGAATGACTGGGCAGGGTGAGTCGGCGGGCAGGAAGGGGCGGGGCCAGCCAGTGGCGCAATTTACTGGTTCTCTGAACTGCGCAGACTCATAACCGGTTCTATAGAACCGGTCCAAACCGGTAATTATTTAAACCTGCAATCCATTCCTCAACTGTTTCAAACATGGCACATCTCTTCCATTCATTTACTTCCTGGTGTCTTCGGAGAAAATGTGTATGTGGCTAAGCTCTGCCTCAAGTCAGTTGATTGTATTTGCTTGAACATGTCTTTTTTCTACCCTCTTTAACCATTTGTCTTAATTTGCTACCACTTTTAATTCTTTGAACCTCAGTTTTCAGTTTTTTATCCAAAGACTAGCCCCTTCCTGTTGTATGCTCCCCTTATTATTTCCTAGTAGGAGTGCTGTATTTTTTTTCCAGTACCTGTTCTTTCTGATCAGAAATTCCTCAGCAGAAGATGACCTAGGCCTTCTGTATTTCAGATAGGCCACCACTCAGTTTTCAAACCACTTCTAAATGATTCTCCTTTAAATTAACTGTCTTCTTAAATTTCAGACACTACACCTTAACTTCATCTGCAGCTTTCTCTTTATCCTCCCACATCGTAGCCTTATTCTACACTTCAGAAATGTAAGGCACATTTCACACAGCAACTGCATGTATCTGTTGCTACTTGTTATATTTTTTGGTCTCCTTGTAAAAAATTTTCATAGAACTTTCTATCTCGTATTTTATGTAGGATCTCAATTTATTTTGGCCACAAGCATAATCAACTATGTTTGATATGCTGTTTTACGTGATTTGGATTTGAATGCTAATTGATGTACGTAAATGTTATAAATTCTTTTTTCTTCTGCTATTTTTTCATTTCCAACTCAGTTGCCCAATGCATTCATAATTTGTTTATACTTGCATACAGTGCTTAAAATTACTTAGCTCCGATGAAGAAAAGTTTGAGCTTTCTCCCAATCCAAAAATTAAATATGGCTGACATTTTCAAAAAAAATGTTTTAATATTTTTATTTAAACCTCCCAGAAGTGATAACAGAGTTGTTGGCAAGTGCTTTAAACACTGAAATACAAGAAATGGACACAGAAACAGATGAAATATTTAGACTAAATACGAGCTACATGAGGAGACATAAACTATCAAGAGAGGTACATGTTAGATTTCTTAAAAAAACAGGTTAAATACTTAAAAAGGCAAGAGATGAACCACTGCAATACAGAGAGAAAGAAGTTGTGGTCTTGAAACAGATCCCCAGAAGGGTAAGAGAGCTATGGAAGTAATACCAATTTTTGACAATGAAACTGATTAAAAGGAATGTAAACTTTAGATGGCTGATACAACAGGGAATACTAGTCCAACTGGGATGGAAAAAGATATAGATTGGACTTGATAGATAAAGCACTGGAATTTTATGACAATTAATTTGGTACAAATGACTGACAAGCACAAGGAGGAATGGAAGATGAGAGGCGAGAGGAACCAATAAGAGAGGAGAGGAGTATCCAGCAAGAAGAAAGTGAAATGGAGAAAGCAGAACGAGAAGCGAAAGATCAGAGACAAATAAGAACAACTAGGAGAATAAGACCTATTTATAAGTAAGGAAGATGGAAGAGGAAATTGAGGTGTTCTCAATCAACATAAATGGATTGAATTCTCCCATGAAAAGGAGAAAAACCTACACATGATTACAAAAATTAAAGTTAGATATAATTTGCTTACAAGAAATGCACGTTAAAAACAGCACAGTAAAGTATTAGAATGTCTGAAAATTGGGAAATTATATTCTTCATTAGCGCAACAAAAGAAAAGAGGTGTAGCATTATATATCAAGGAAACAATAAATTCTAAATTGATATATACAAATGAAGAAGGAAGAATTTCGATGGTGGAGGTAGTGAAAAAAATATTTTTAATTAAAACTTTTATAAGATAATACAAATTTAAAGAGAAATTAAGGTAAAAGAAAAGTGATAAGTAAATACCAAACAAAAAGAAAGAAAAGGTTACAAAAATGGTTCTCATTTTTACAGCAGTTATAATTGTATTTATATTTTATCCTGTCTAAGGGTCATGCTGCTATCTGGTTTAAGGTATTTTATCTTTTGTAATGAGCTCCTCTTCCAGTTTAAATCAGTTTTTCTGTGGAATCATTAAATTACTTCTCTCTATATTGTTTTTTGCAGTTTCCTGTCACAAGAATCCTTTTTTTTTTAATTAAAACTCCCTGATCTGCTTTATTTTGTTTTTTTAGCAGAGTCATACTCAGAACCCTCTACAGGTTGGGACTGAAATCCAGTCAAGATTTTTTGCTGCTCAGGGCTGTAGTCAGTTCCAGGTAAGCTATTTAGGCAATAAAAGAAAATCAATGATTCTTCTGGGAAACAATTACTAGAAGCAGCTGTGTCTCACTATTGCAGGTTAATTTTTTGTATATCAAAAGTAATTGTACCATTTGCAAGACTTGTATTGAAAGTTGTTGCTGTTGCTGTAAATGAGTTTTATAATAATTTAGTTATTATTTGAAGTCACTTTCATTTTGTATACTGCCTAAATTACATTTTGTGGCTTGATTGCTTTGGATTTTTATTTGTACCACACAAGCACAAGTAGCAATTTTCACCCAGTTGCTGGAATTGGGTATGTCCAGTTTGATGAAAAGAAGGACTAGGGGTGACATGATAGCAGTGTTCCAATATCTCAGGGGCTGCCACAGAGAAGAGGGAGTTAAGCTATTCTCCAAGGCACATGAGGACAGGACAAGAAGCAATGGGTGGAAAGTAATCAAGGAGAGAAGCAACCTAGAACTAAAGAAATTTCCTGACAGAACAGTTAATCACTGGAACAACTTGCCTCCAGAGGTTGTAAATGCTCCAACACTGGAAGTTTTTAAGAAGAGATTGGATAACTGTTTGTCTGAAATGCTGTAGCAGGGGTGTCAAACTCAAAGCCCACGGGCCGAATCCGGCCCACAGGCTGCTTAGAACTGGCCCATGGGGCCAGCCTGGAAATATCAAAGGACCGGCCTGCGGTGCCTCGGCCGGCCAAAATGGGCTGCCCCCCTCCCTTGCAGCCCATGTTTGGCCTCCTGCAGCACTCTGCTGGCCGAAAATGGGCTGCGAGGGGCCTCGCAAGGCTCCCGCACAGCCCATTTTCATCCTCCACTGCCTCCTGCAGCACTCTGCCAGCTGAAAACGGGCCACGGGGGCTCGTGAGGCTCCTTTATGGCCCGTTTTCAGCCTCCACGGCCACCTGCAGCACACTGCTGACTGAAAACGCCACAGGGGCTCCCGAGGCTCCCGCGTAGCCCGTTTTTGTCCTCCATGGCCTCCTGCAGCACTCTGCCAGCCGAAAATGGGCCACGGGGGGCTCCTGAGGCTCCTGAGCAGCTTGTTTTTGTCCTCCATGGCCTCCTGCAGAACTCTGCTAGCTGAAAATGGGCCGCGAGGGGGCCCCTTGTAGCCCGTTTTGGCCAGCAGAATGCTGCAGGAGGCAGCACCTTCTTCACCACCTCTTTAGCAGCATCTGCCAACCAGAACTAGGTACCCTCCGTGATTGGGTTATTCCCCCCCACCATATTTCCACCCAAATATTAACCAGGCTTAACTGCATAGCTTGTAAATCCAGATAAGGAGAACCAGATGCTAAGCCTTGAACTACTGAGGTAAGTATTGTATCTAAACCTTGAGACTGCCTCCTGAAGCTGATCTAATTTTTCACATTTGATTCATTTAACATTTGTTCTTTTTTCTGCTCCAAGATGGTGTCTAAATAATTTGGCAGCAGTATAATGACATAAATACAGTTGTGTTAAAACTGACTAGTCCCCAATACAGCAAGGTGTCTATATCATCCTTCAAAACATTTTCTAAATAGAAGCTCATTAGAAGATACATCAATTTCTGTGGCCCATTGTGGCTAGCAGAGTGCTGCAGGAGGCAGCACCTTCTTCACCTTGTCTTTAGCAGCATCTGCCAACTAGAACTAGGTATCCCCAAAGATCTGGATGGCTGTTGTTCAGAAGAGCCAAAAATATCAGGCTCTTCACCCAGGTCTTTGATGAGAGTGTGCCCCCTCATATCAATGAGTTTTTCATCTTTTATCTTACTCTTTTACTTGTGATTGATTTAATTGTAATTTTTTTAATTGTGAGCCACCCAGGGTCATTGAGAATTGGGTGGTATATCAATTTTGTAAATTATTGCTAATATTAAGTCCTCCTCTAGGGCTGTGTCAGAGGTAGTAACGAAGATTGATAGATTGTTGAACAGACAGCTTTTAGAGACATCTGGAGAAATTGTCAGTTCATTTATGCTCTGCTCCTATACAAAATAGTCAAGCCCCATAGCAGCTGGGGACTCTACATGTCTTTAATCTCTACATTATGGAATTGAGACTATTTGTGCCAGAAAGTAAATCGCCCTTTGTCTGGAATAGCTGTTTTGAATGCAAAGGGAAAAAATACATCTTGAGCCTGTGTCCATTATAGCCATGTCCACCCACGCCCCACTACCACCCCTGGCCCTCCGAGGTCAAACACCCTCAATAAAATCGAGTTTGACACCCCTGTGGTTTCCTGCCTAAGCAGTGGTTTGGACTACAAGACCTCCAAGGTCCCTTCCAACTCTGTTATTCTATTCCAGGGGTGTCAAACTCATGTTGTCACAGTGTCATGTGACATGTTTATTTCAGACTCACTTTTCCCTTCCTAAAACTGGATTGTGGGCATGGAAGTGCGTGAACGCATCTGGCCCATGGGCCGGGAGCTTGACAGCCCTGTTCTATTCCATTCTATCCCGGCTAATGCTTTTTTTTACACAGTTGTGTAAACTGTGAAAAGAGGTATTTTACCCCCGTTAAGCTGCCCCAGGCTGCACAGTGAAACTCACTCGAAAAATTAGAATATCGTGCAAAAGTTCATTTATTTCAGTAATGCAACTTAAAAGGTGAAACTAATATATGAGATAGACTCATTACATGCAAAGCAAGATAGTTCAAGCCGTGATTTGCCATAATTGTGATGATTATGGCTTACAGCTCATGAAAACCCCAAATCCACAATCTCAGAAAATTAGAATATTACATGCAATCAATAAAACAAGGATTGTACATAGAACAATATCGGACCTCTGAAAAGTATAAGCATGCATATGTACTCAGTACTTGGTTTGGGCCCCTTTTGCAGCAATTACTGCCTCAATGTGCGTGGCATGGAAGCTATCAGCCTGTGGCACTGCTGAGGTGTTATGGAAGACCAGGATGCTTCAATAGCGGCCTTCAGCTCTTCTGCATTGTTCGGTCTCATGTCTCTCATCTTTCTCTTGGCAATGCCCCATAGATTCTCTATGGGGTTCAGGTCAGGCGAGTTTGCTGGCCAATCAAGCACAGTAATCCCACGGTCATTGAACCAGGTTTTGGTGCTTTTGGCAGTGTGGGCAGGTGCCAAGTCCTGCTGGAAAATGAAGTCAGCATCCCCATAAAGCTCGTCTGTGGAAGGAAGCATGAAGTGCTCCAAAATCTCCTGGTAGACGGCTGCATTGACCCTGGACTTAATGAAGCACAGTGGACCAACACCAGCAGATGACATGGCTCCCCAAATCAACACAGACTGTGGAAACTTCACACTGGACTTCAAGCATCTTGCAGTGTGTGCCTCTCCATTCTTCCTCCAGACTCTGGGTCCTTGGTTTCCAAATGAGATGCAAAAGTTGCTCTCATCAGAAAAGAGGACTTTGGACCACTGAGCAACAGACCAGGTCTGTTTTTCTTTAGCCCAGGTAAGCTTCTGACATTGTTTGTTGTTCAGGAGCGGCTTGACAAGAGGAATACGACATTTGAAGCCCATGTCCAGGATCCGTCTGTGTGTGGTGGCTCTTGATGCACTGACTCCAGCCTCAGTCCACTCCTTGTGAAAGTCCCCAACACTTTTGAATGGCCTTTTCCTGACAATCCTCTCCAGGCTGCGGTCATCCCTGCTGCTTGTGCACCTTTTTCTTCCACACTTTTCCCTTCCACATAACTTTCTATTAATGTGCTTTGATACAGCACTTTGGGAACATCCAACTTCTTTTGCAATTACCTTTTGAGGCTTTCCCTCCTTATGGAGGTGTCAATGATGGTTTTCTGCACAACTGTCAGGTCAGCAGTCTTTCCATGATTGTGATTCCTACTGAACCAGACTGAGAGACCATTTAAAGGCTCAGGAACCCTTTGCAGGTGTTATGGCTTAATTAGCTGATTAGAGTGGGACACTTTGAGCCTAGAATATTGCACCTTTTCACAATATTCTAATTTTCTGAGATTGTGGATTTGGGGTTTTCATGAGCTGTAAGCCATAATCATCACAATTATGCAAATCACAGCTTGAACTATCTTGCTTTGCATGTAATGAGTATCTCATATATTAGTTTCACCTTTTAAGTTGCATTACTGAAATAAATGAACTTTTGCATGATATTCTAATTTTTCGATGCTGTGTTATGTACAGCCTGATGTCTACAGTGTTTGAAATCATTTTTTTTTCATCTAATCTGCACTCTATGAAAAGTGAAAACAGAATTTTAGAAATGTCTGTAAGATTTATTGAAAGGAAAAACTGAAATACCACATTGGCATAAGTATTCAGACCATTCACTCAGTACTTTGTTGAAGCACCTTTGGCAAGCAATTACAGCCATGGACACCAGTCTTTTGGGGTATGACACAACAAGTTTTGCACACCTGGATTGGGGAATTTTCTGCCATTCTTCCTTGCAAATCCTCTCAAACTCAGGTTGGATGGTGACCATCGGTGGACAGCCATTTTCAGGTTGTTCCAGAGATGGTTAATAGGGTTCAAGTCAGGGCTCTGGCTGGGGCACTCTAGGACATTCACAGGTTGTCCGTAAGCCACTCCTGTGTTGTCTTGGCTGTGTGCTTAGGATCGTTGTCATGTTGGAAAGTGAACCTTCAGCCCAGTCTGAGGTCCTGAGCACTGTGGAGCAGGTTTTCATTGACGGTATCTGTTCTGTCCCAGCCGAAGTTTCCGAAAGCAAACAGATAAACTCCAAAACTGAAACGTTCACGGCTTTATTCCACAAATACCTCTTTGTAGTTACCAAATGGCTTGCAGCCAAGTAATCCAATTAGAAAAACCTTCAAATAAATCAAAGTCTGTTATCATCACACTTAACCCTTCGAACACTTTCTGCCTTCTGCAAAGGCAAAAACCGTTTGCAACCAAGCTTATATTCCCTAGAGGGAGGGGCCATTACATTGCCTCCTTAACTCCCGTGTTGTCTATGCAGCTTCAGCTGTTCCCTCCTACAAAGCATCCTGCGATCACGTGCACTGAGCACAGGTTCTTCTGAAACCTCGTCACTGCTGCCAGCCCCCACCATCTCTGAAGGCAGCAGTCCACTCCCTGATGGTCCCGGCCCCTCCTCCAAATCCTCGCTCTCCTCCCCCGTCTGCACCCTCTGCCGGCTAACCACAGCGGTATCCCTGTACTTTGTTCCATTCAGCTTTCCCTCAACCCTGACCAGTCTTGCAGTCCCTGCTGCTGAAAAACACCCCCAAAGCATGATGGTGCCACCACCATGCTTTACTGTTGGGATAATATTGGGCAGGTGATGAGCAGTGCCTGGTTTCCTCCAGACATACTGTTTAGAATTGACGCCAAACAGTTCAATCTTTCATCAGACCAGAGAATTTTGTTCCTCACAGTCTGAGAGTCTATCAGGTGCTTTTTTGCAAACTCCAAGTGGGCTTTCATGTGTTTAGCACTGAGGAGAGGCTTCTGTCTAGCCACTCTGCCATAAAGACCAGATTGGTGGAGGGCTGCTGTAATGGTTGTACTTCTGGAACTTTGTCCCATATCCACACAGGATCTCTGAAGCTCAGTCAGAGTGATCATCGAGTTCTTGGTCACCTCTTACTAAGGCCCTTCTCCCCCAGTTGCTCAGTTTGACTGGACGCCAACACTTGGAAAAGTCCTGGTTGTGACAAACTTCCTTCAGTTGAGAATTATGAAGGCCACAGTGCTCATAGGAGCCTTCAGTGCAGCAGAAATTTTACTGTAACCTTCCCCAGATCTGTGCCTTGCAATAATCCTGTCTCTGAACTATGCAGGCAGTTCCTTGGACCTCATGGCTTTTGCTCTGCTACAGTATGCATTGTCAGCTGTGAGGCCTTCTATAGAGAGGTGTGTGCCTTTCCAAATCATGCCCAATCAATTCAATTCACCAGAGGTGTACTCCAATCAAGGTGTAGAAACATGTCAGCAACGATCAAGAGAAATGGGAGGATCTGAATACTTACGCCAGTGTGATATTTCATTTTTTTCTTTTTAATAAATTTACAGACATTTCTAAAATTCTGTTTTCACTTTGTCATGAAGTACTGAGTGTAGATTAATGAGGAAAAAATGAATTTCAACAACTGTAGAATCCAGCTGCAGTATAACAAAATTGACAAAAGTGAAGAAGTCTGAATACTTTCTGAACACACGGTATATTGATTATTATATCACCAAACAATAATTTGTATATAAATCTATTTAACAAACAGCATTTTCTCTACTTTTCACAAGAGTATATATTCAATTCCTCTACATATGTCTTAGAGGAGTTAAAATTACAGTTCCTGTTCCATGCTTTCTGTTGAGTGGTTGGAGCAATCACTATAATCTGTCTTTGAGAATCTCTTTGAGATAGGTCTGGCAGTATCACTGTTCACTTATACCATACCTTGGATTGTCTGGACTCTACTTCTGCCCTTCATTTTAAATCAGCAATACAGATAATATGCAGAATATAATCAGTTCTGGTTCATACCTTGTGGTGTGAAGATGCACTTCTTTTGTAAGAATGAAAGGCAAAATAAAATGCCTAAATATGACAGCAGTAACATTCTACATGTTTTTGTTAGAATTGATTGATTTTTGAAACCCAGGACTCATATACATACTGGTTTAATTTTAGTAGTGCTGTAATCTCAGAATTCCATGTTCTGGGCAACTAGGGAGAAATTAGGTAGACTTATTTAAATATGCATGGTTCAGGATAACCATGCATTTTAAAATGCAACTATTTTTTTTCTAGATGGGTTGTATAAATGATCAGCTATAAATAATAGCTGATCATCTAATGCTCTGAGGAAGAAGGTTGGCCTTCCCTTACTCATTTTGCCTATAAATTGCCTGAAATAGTGAAAGCAAGCATGTTTGGGCAACAGCATAGGCATTTCTTTTAAAAAAGGTTTTATTTTTCCAAAAAGAACAAACATAACAAACAAACATACAACACACAAATCCATATCAATTTTAAGTGTGTCGGTCAAAAATCACAGTGCCTTCCCCTCTATTCATACTCAGTATTACAAAAGGAAAACCATTATCATTATTATTAATCCTCTACCATATTATAATCTCTATATTGTTTCAACAGTTCTATCTATCTTTATATTCCATATATATCCCATATATTACCAAACTTTTTATCTAACCATTGATAAAACATGTTCCATATCTTATAAAACTGCTTTTCTTCTTGGTCCCTAATTTCAAATGTTAGTCTACTCATTTCGGCACAGTCCAAAATCTTCTTAATCACTTCCTCCTGCATAGGTATCTTATCATTTCTCCAATTTTTAGCAAATACAATTCTAGCAGCTGTCAGTACATTAACAATCAAGTATTTCAGTTCTTTGTTAAATGTCTCTGGTACAATTCCCAATAGGAATATCTCGGTTTCAGGTCTATATGTTGTTGTGTCATTTTTTCCAACCACATGTGGATTTTAGTCCAGTATCTTTTAGCATCAGCGCAAGTCCACCACATGTGGTAGTAGGAGCCGGTATCTGATGACATTTCCAACACTTATCCGATTTGTCCTTAAACATTCTTGCAATCCTTCTCGGGATAGGTGCCACCTGTAAAACATCTTATACAAATTTTCTTTATATGCAGTTGACATTGTCATTTTATAATTCTGATCCCACAGTGTTTGCCATCTCTCTAAATCTATGCCATAACCAAAATTTTCCCCCAAGCAATCATTGTTTCCTTAACCTGCTCCTCTTCCATTCTAACTTCTAATAAATGACCATAGAGTTTTTTAATCACTTTTTCATTCGTACCCATCAAAATTTTATCTAATTCAGTTTGCTTTTATAAATACCTTCAGTCCTAACATCCTCATCATATCTGGATTGTATTTGCAAATATGAAAACCAATTCATTTTTATTCCTTGTTCTTGTAATGTTTGCATCGATTTGAGTTCACCCTTTTCATTTAAAATCTCTCCATATCTAATTGTTTGTTCCTTCTTATATATTATTGGATATGAAAAAGCTTCAATAGTAGATACCCATAATGGAATTTGTATATAATGTTGTTTTCTAGTTTTTCCCAATTTAAAAATAAAGCTTCTAACATAGTGTCTTCTAAAATATCCTTGTTTTTTGTTCCCTTATACCATAAGAAAGCATGCCATCCTAATAGCAAATCATGACCTTCTAAGGTTAATAATCTATTATTTCTCAACGTTATCCATTCTTTCACCCACATCAAACTTGCAGCTTGATAATACAATTCCCAATTAGGTAGTGCAAATCCCCTCTAGACCTTGCATCTTGTAATAGCTTAAATTTAATTCTTGGTTTTTGCCCTGCCATATAAATTTTGATGTGATTTTATTTAAATCTTCAAAGTACTCTTTCCCAAGTCTAATTGGGATTGTCTGAAATAAATATAAGATTCTAGGTAGAACATTCATCTTAACTGTCGATATTCTGCCAATAAGAGATAATTGCATATTTTCCCATCTTTCAAGATCTGTCGCTATCTGCTGTTTGAGTTTTATATAATTATCTTCTTTCAATGTACTGCATCTTGATGTTATATATATTCCCAAATATTTAACTTTATTTGCAATCTGTATCTCTAGTAAATCTTCTAGGTCTTTCTTACTTTTGCTAACATATTCTTTGTTAGAATCTTTGTTTTGTCTTTATTAATTTTTAAGCCTGCCACCATTCCATATTTTTCTATTTGCTCTATCAACTTAGGTGCTGATTTAAGTGGATCCTCTAATATGAATACCAAATCGTCTGCAAACGCCTGTAGTTTATATTCTTCTTTTTAATTTTCATTCCTTTTATTTCTTCATCTTCTCTAATGGCTCTATTCAGCACTTCTAATGTTAAGACAAACAGCAGGGGCGACAGAGGACAACCTTGTCTAGTTCCTTTTCTTATCTCTATAAATTCTGTCAATTCTCCATTTACCAATATCTTCGCTGTTTGGTTGTTATATATTGTCTCAATAGCCTGTATAAAGTTTTTCCAAAGCCCATTTGCATCATTTGCAATATCATAAATCGCCAATTCACATTATCGAATGCTTTTTGAGCATCTAAGAACATCAATGCCATCTGTTTTTCAGGGTGTGCTTCGTAGTACTCCAAAGTATCTAAAATTATTCTCACATTTTGCTTAATTTGTCGTTTTGGCAAGAATCCATTTTGATCTGTGTGGATAAATTCATTTAAATACCTTTTCATTCTTTCTGCCAATATTGAAGCAAAAATTTTATAATCTGAATTCAACAGTGAAATAGGTCTATAATTTTTAACTTGTTGTAGGTCCATTTCTTCTTTAGGTATAAGGGTGATATAGGCTTCCAACCATGTTTCAGGTATTCTCTTTTTTAGTAACACTTCATTCATCACTTCTAGAAGGGGAGTGCTTAACACTTCCTGAAAGGTCTTATAAAATTCCCGTAAGCCATCTGGACCTGGTGCTTTCCCTGTATTTTGTTTCTTCAAAGCTTCTGTCAATTCCATCATGGTTATATTCCCTTCTAACATTATTTCAATGTCTTTAGGTATCTGTGGCAGTCTTTTGTAAATACTGTTTAATTTTTTCTTCTGAATATCTTCTTGAGAGTACAGTTTTTCATAATAGTCTCGAATAATTTTTTTCTTTTCATCATTCCCATGTTGTATATTCCCTTTTCCATCTATTAATTGGCTAATTTTCTTTGTTTCTCTTTCCTTTCTAATTTTATAAGCTAACCATCTTCCTGGTTTATTAGCATTTTCAAAGTAATTTTGTTTAGCGCCTTTAATCTTTTGAGCAACATCTTCTTTATCCATTAAAGCCATTTTATGTTTAATCATATCCATTTTTCTTTTAATATCTTTCCCTTGCGGTGATTGTTGTAATTCTTTTTCCAATTTCATGAAATCATCTTCCAATATTTTAAATGTCTTTCTCTGTTTAATATTTCTTTTTCTTGTGTAATCAATTATCAATCCTCTTGTATAGGCCTTCATCGCGTCCCATCGAATTTGTAATGATGTATCTTCTTTTCTGTTTTCCTTGAAGAAAAAGGTAAGTTCTGTCTCAATTCTCTTTTTAAATTCTTCTTCTTTCAAAATCATATTATTTAATGTCCATCTAGATCTTCTCCTCTGTCCTTTCCAAGCAACTATCAGTGGATTGTGATCTGCCCAGGTCCCACTTTCAATTTGAATTTTCTCTATATCGGAGAACATATCTGCAGATGCCCATACCATATCTATTCTTGACCATGATTCATGTCTGTTTGAATAAAAAGTAAATTCTTTATTTCCAATATTTCTCTCTCTCCATATATCTTTAATATTCATTTCTTCTATCATTTGAAAAAGGACCTGGGCAGCTTTCTTCTAGTTTTCTTTTTAGTTCTCTCAGATTTGTAGTCAAGCTGATCATTAATTACCCCATTAAAATCTCCCATCAGAAAAATGCATAGTCTAATTCAATCACTTTTTGGTATAATTTCTTATAAAATTCTTCTTGATTCTCACTTGGTGCATATATTGCTATCAAAAGCATTTTAGTATTGTTGTCTATTATCTCCACCATTAAAATCCTCCCATCTTCATCTGTATAAATCAATTTTGCAGTACTTATATCTTTAATGTACAAGACCACTCCTCTCTTTTTGCATTGGGCCAGTGATGTAAATAACTTTCCTAACTTTTTTGTCTCAATACATATTCATGTTGTTTTTTAATGTGAACTTCTTGTAGGCAAATTATATCAAGTTTTAATTTCTCTAATTTATGAAATATTTTCCTTTTTTTGGCAATCAAATTAAGTCCATTTATATTCATTGAAATCAGTTTTTTCCCTTCCATTTTAGATCTTGTATATAGGTTTTGTTGCTCTAGTGGTTCTAACTTCTCTTCATTCTCTAGGTAGACCACCTACCGCTCCAAGTTGTTCCTCTTCTTCACTTGTTGCTACACATTCCTTTGGAAGTTCCACAATCAGCTCTTGTCTTCCATTTCCATCCTTTCCTCTAAAATATTCATCGTAAAAGAATTGCGCTCTCTCCACTGTATCAATTCTATGTCTTTGTTCCCGCCACACGAACAGAAGGCCTTCTGGTATTAACCATCTGTAATTTACACCTCTCTTCAGCAGTTCTTTGGATAAGAATGCATATTCTCTTCTCCTCTCTATTATTCTTCTTGGTACCTGTTTCAATACCATAATATCTTTATTATTGTGCTTCGATGTCTTATCACTAGCTGCTTGCAGTATTTGTGATTTAATGCTCTTCTTAGTGAACCTAATATGGATTTCTCTTGGGAGTTTATTCCTCATTGCATACCTTGTATAGACTCGAAATATTTCATCTATTCCATCCCTTATCTTCTCTTCCGTTGTTTCTAACAATTCTGCCCAGTAGCTGTGTCATTTTCTCCAACAGATTTTCACCCTTCTCTTCCTCCACATTTTGAAATCTCAGATAGAATTCTGATCTGTCAACTTCGCCTCTCAGTGATTCATTATGGTCACTCTCGACTTCATTCAGTCTGGCATTAGAACTCCTCATTTCTTCATCTCTTTGTTCTTGCTGCTCCTCAACTTTCTTAATCCTCTCACCGTATTTCTCCATTGTTTGCCGTGGAGCTTTTATACTTTCATCTGTCTTGTTCAGCTTCTGTTCAATTATCTCAATTTTCTCTGTTCTTTTTCCAATCTCGCTCACCGCTTGTAATATCATCTGTATTTTATCTTCTTTCTCTTTTTCCTTTTCTTGTTGTGATGTTGTTGATGCGGGAGTTGTTACTTGTGGAATTGAAGATCTTCTCATTGTTGCAGAGATTGTCAACACCAATTCCAAAAAGGGGAAAAAAGGAATGGAAGCCAATAATAAAAAGATAAAAATTAGTAATATAAGAAAGGAGAGGAACAATCCTACTCAAAAAGAAAAAAGAGAAAAATAGTAAAAAGAAGAAAAAAGCGGGGTTCAATAACGTGTATCAATAATTTGAAGAAAAGGGTAAAAATTTAAAAACTAAAAAAGGTGTATAAATAGAAAACTTGAATTTAAAAGGGAAAAAAAGGGAAAGAAAAAAGAAGGGATCCAATAGTTAACTGTCTTGTCTGCAATGTACAAAATGAAAAACCAACTCTCAAAAGAGAAGAGGCTGAAAATTGAAAAATAGGAAGATATCAATAAAAAAGTTAAAAAATAAAAAATAATAAAATAGTAAAGTATCCTTTAAGAATAACAAAATATATTTTTAGGGGCTCCAATTATAAAAAATTAAGTTCCAAACAATAGAAAACCTTGGCAGGAAGCAATATCACTCTTTATTCCACTGCCACTATGCAAAGTCCAGAGCTTAACAATTGAAAGAGGAGAGATTCCAGCTCTTCTGTTTTTTGCCTCTCGAGGAATTCCAGTTCTTTTATTTTAAAACTCTCCAAGGTCGCTTTATTCTTCAATTCCAAAAGATTAAAGATATTCCAAAGATATTCCAAAATATCAAAGATATTCCAAAAGCACCTATCCAGCACTTTCTAATCAACAGAGCCTTGGATACAGTCCTTGCAAATGTATATGTTTGTATAAGATAGCGAGCCTCTAGGTAGCAATATTGTATCTCTCAGCCAACTTTCACTTCCTTGCCAGATGGCTCCCAAAATATATCACTTCCTGTCTCATTCAAAACAAGGACAGAAAAAAAGCCTCAGCAGCCATTTCTTATATGCAAAAAATGAAAAGTAACCAAGTCAAAATAGCCAAATTACATTGGAGCCCCCAGTGCCAAAAGAAAAAGAGAAAGGAAACAAAGTTCAAAAAATATAAAAGATATTCAAAAACTCCCAAGAAGAAAAAGTGAAGGGAAAAGTCTTTAAAGCCATAAAAAGAAAGAAGAAACAAAATTCTTTACTTTCAAGCCCAATCTCTTCCACCGCCTAGTCCATCTCGCACTCAATTTCACACCATTAAAATTACTAGGGTGTTCCCAAAGAGTTAACAACAAAATGATCTCACCGACCGACAAACTTCTTCCGATATCATTCCTCCGGAGCTGTCACAGCTTCTTCAGCCCGATGGCTGCCTCAGCGCGTTTCGGGCAAAGGGGTTGTCCTGGATCAACCAGGGACTTTGCGACATCCCTGGGATCAACAGGAGGCACCCCCAACTTTCACCGACCCTACAAGTCGGTTTAGATCCCGGAGGACCGTCCCGAAGCGGCAGTATTGGGGGTGATCTCAGGAGTCGAGATCACCTCCGTCTCGCGGCGACACCAGCTCCACCCATCTCCCAGCGTAGGCATTTTTATGGAAGCAGTTTCAAGGTTGATTTAATTTTAAAATAGTTTTTGAAACTGACTCAGAAACTTATTTAACAGCAACTGCATAGACTTGAGAGAATATAATTAGTTTTATACTAAGAAAACTATTGTGCGCTGTAAGAGAGATCACTTTCTGTTGAGTATCATTTAAAAATAAATATTTTTAAGTTAAATTTTTATTACTATAATTCTTCAGGATAAATTATAAGCAGGTCTATCTTAGAAGATTGAAAATAAGCTTCCTATCAGTGTGAATGAATGTTTCTGCAGCACTGAGAGCATCAAGGTAGAATTAAATAAAATTAAATTATTTAATGAGAAAAATAATTATAAACTACAGCATTTTTTTCATAATTCAGGGTGCCTGCATTTTCACTTTTCAGTGCAGTATAGTACATAGAAATTCCCAACCTGGCGAGAAATTAAGCACAGACATTATATGAAAATTCCAGGGTGGGTATCCATCATGGAGGCATTGATGCACTCCAATGCACTAGAAATTGGAAGTAGGACTAAATTTTATCTTGTTTTAGATTCCAAAGGAATGTTAAAAACAAACCAAGAACTCAGAGACCAAGGGGTACAGAAGGATTGGTGGCCATATTTACAACTTAAAACAAGGTATAAAAAAGATGTAGAGGAACACGGAATAGATATAAAGCTGAATCAATTAGATAAACTCTTAGAGGGAACAGACGAAAAAGCAATTTCAAAAATGTACAACTACTTATTAGAATTTGAATTGGCAGGGGAAATAGTTAAGGGCCCAATGATAGCATGGGCAAGGAACATAGGATATAATATAAATTTGGAAGACTGGGAAAGAATTTGGAAGCAAAACTATAAATTAACAAAATCGGTGGTCTATAAAGAGAACTAATATAAAATGTGCTATTGGTGGTATCTGGCACCTTCGAGATTGGCCAATATGTATCCAAATTTAAGCCCACTCTGTTGGAAATGTAAACAAACAAGGGGTACCTTCTTCCACGCTTGGTGGCTTTGCCTGAAGAGTAAAAAGTATTGGGAAAAAATACAAATATGGATAAGAGAAATCACAAACATTCAATTAGAACTCAAGGCTGATTTTTTTTTGGGGGGGAATAATAAAAGGTGATATCGCAAAAGAAATAAAATATCTAATTCTACATATAATCACTGCAGCAAGAATAGCATTAGCTCAATGTTGGAAGGGTGATCAGATGCCAACGGGTAACTTGAAGATCTGTGACTGCGCGGAAATGGATAAACTCACCCAAAAGTTAAAAGATAAGACTCAAAATATTTTACAGTTTGGGAAAACTGACATAATTGGATAAAGAATAGAAACCAGCGAGTAAACAGATAGGGAAGGGAAAATATACAGAGGTTATGATAGGAGTATTTACCAGATGTAGGAAATAAGTATTGGAAAATTGTTTGATAAGAACACACCGTCTAAGCAATTAGAAATGTTTATGTTTTTATGTTTATTGGTTATGTATAGCTTTTTGGTTTAGTATTTTACAAAATGTTTTGTACCATGTATATATTTTTAATGTTTAATAAAGTTTATTTTTAAAAGTTAAAAAAGAAAAAAGAAATTCCCAAGCATTTGGTAAAAATATAATAGGTAAGTTCAACCTAGTCAAAAAGCATTCTAGAGAGTACTACTACATGAACTTAATCTCTGATATATAGTACTGAATCTCCCCTGGTGGAGAAAACCATAAGAAAAATAGGATTGCTCTGCCTTGCAGATATTAAAGCATAAATGCATAATTTGGGCATCTGCACAGCTACATGCCCTTAAGTCTAGATAACAGCTAAAGCCTTGTGCCACATATGGATTATTTCTGTAGCTCAGGGGTGTCAAACTCGATTTCATTGAGGGCCGCATCAGGGTTGGGTTTGACCTCAGGGGACAGGATGGGCGTGGCTAGCTTGTCACTTGTGTCAGGGGCGCTTGTGGCTCGAGTGCTCTGCCAGTGAAAACGGGCTCCCCGGCTATGTTTTCAGCTGCAATGGCTTCCTGCAACCCTCTGCCAGTGAAAATGGAGCTCCGGAGGACCGCCTGCAGCCCTCCCAAGCTCTGTTTTACTTGGCAGAGGCTCCGTGGGCTGGCCCTTTGCTATTTCCAGGGCAGCTCTGGGGAAGTTTGTCACCCCTGCTCTAGATGAACCTTGAGCAGAATCAATAATGTAGAGTTAATTTTCCTACTTATTTCCTGTTTGTGCACACATTAAAACTGATTGCCTCAGTTTAGGGTAGAGAAAGACATTCTCTGCAAAACAAATGGGATAGTACTCAACATACTACAATATCTTTCTGCTGAACTGTGGAATTACTCCCTGTTCTGCACTGTCATAGACATAAGCCAGCTACTTTTCTTCCACTCTTATTCCAAGGATATTGCACACATGCTGATTTTGTTCCTTGTATATATAAACAATCAATTTTAAATACACATACTGTGTCCCTTATCTGTTACGCAATAAGGAAACTATTTTAGTCTCAGTAGTGGGACAATGTAATACATTCTGGGAGCAGAAATGGGAAATTCTGCACATAGTGGAACCCTCAAATTTTAGTATATTAAAAACCAAGAATTTGCTTTTATTCTGTTTAGCAGCATATGCTGCATATTGATGAACCCAACTCTTTCTGCTAGTAAAAACTATGGGTACTTTTGAAGTAAGAATTTACTTATCTTTGTATTTAAGTTGCTAGATTACTGTAGGGTTTCAGGCTTGATTGTTCATCACTATGTTACTCAATTATACAATCTCTCTTTCTTCAGACTGCCACCACAACTGCTCCTCCCCAACAGACAGCTACCCCTGCTGAGTCCCTCCAAGTGGACCTCCTGCCTGTTTTGGCTGCAGCACAAGAAACAGCAGCTGCAGCTGCTGTGGTTGCTGCTGCCACTGCTTCTGCACCAGCTGCTTCCACAGTAGATACAGCTGCCTTGAAACAGCAGCAGCCTTCTGCCTCTGAAAGTGGGAGTGGGCAGGTAGTGCCACCCACTCAGACCACGCAAGCCCCTACCCCACAGGCAGCTCCTGCCAACCCCCAGGCAGCTGAGGCCCAGAAGAAACCAAAGAGTAAAGGGCCCTACATCTGCTCCCTGTGTGCTAAAGAATTCAAGAATGGCTACAACCTGCGACGCCATGAAGCTATACACACAGGAGCAAAAGCTTCTCACGCTGGACCCACAACCATGAAGATGCCCACTATGGTTCCCCTCAGCTTGCTTAGCGTTTCTGCCATCGGTGGTACAGCCCCAGCAACACCTGCCCCTGCTGAGGGTACTGGAAACACAGCAGGGTCAGGTGCAGGCCTAGTGACCACAACAGCATCAGGCAAACGTATCCGGAAGAATCATGCTTGTGAGATGTGTGGGAAAGCCTTCCGGGATGTCTACCATCTCAATCGGCATAAGTTGTCACATTCAGATGAGAAGCCCTACCAATGTCCTGTCTGCCAGCAACGGTTCAAACGGAAGGACCGCATGAGCTATCATGTCCGTTCACATGACGGTGCTGTGCACAAGCCGTACATCTGCAGCCACTGTGGGAAGAGTTTCTCTCGGTATGAGGGAGTTGGAGAGTTCAGGGAGGGTGCAGTTCATACGGGAATTTTTGAAGTGCTTACATGAAAAATTTGAGAAAAATATTACCCCTTTTTGGTAAAGACTAAGATACACATACAACATGCCAAACTGATTTAGGAAGGCATAATAATATAAGACTGCAAGTTCCAAAATCATCTAGGAAAGTTTGTGGGCCAGATCAGGCCCTCCTCTATTAACTTCCCCAGATCTTTCTAATAAATTGACATAATGTTCTAAGAGACACCGGTAGACACTTAGTTCTACATAAATTCCAGCTGAGAAAAGAATAGTGAACAAATATAAGAACACATTTCTCCTTGGTGTGGCTATCAAGTGACTATGCAACCTTGAAAGCTTCCCAATTATGGCCATAGTTCCGGTGCATTCTGACATCAAAGAATCTATGAGACAGTTTTCTGATTATTATGTGCATCAGGCACCAAAAGTGAATTGAGATATCTTGGCAAACTAAGAATTAAGTTTGGAACCTCAGAAAAGTTCTATTGTTTTTTTTTAAATGGGAAAACCATTTAAAACTCATTCCAATGCACCCTCATTTTGATATTACCCATGAAATTACTTCATCAGATTGATAGCTTGAAACAATTCTTCAAAGACATTCTAAAACAGATGCCCTTTATGTAGTAGATGACTTTCATAATTTCTCCATATGAAGAAGCCTATACTAAGACAATATTATGTAAGGGGGGGATTTAAAATTTGCCATTGCCACAATACTACATTTGGTGAGACCTTTGTTTTTAGTTCTGAATTCCATGTTAACATTTCATTTTCCTCAAAATGACGGTCTGAAAAGATTCCAGGGTGTGATTTTTACATACAGGTGAAACTCAAAAAAATTAGAATATCGTGCAAAAGTTCATTTATTTCAGTAATGCAACTTAAAAGGTGAAACTAATATATGAGATAGACTCATCACATGCAAAGCAAGATAGTTCAAGCCATGATTTTCCATAATTGTGATGATTATGGCTTACAGCTCATAAAAACCCCAAATCCACAATCTCAGAAAATTAGAATATGACATGTAATCAATAAAACAAGGATTGTACATAGAACAATATCAGACCTGTGAAAAGTATAAGCATGCATATGTACTCAGTACTTGGTTTGGGCCCCTTTTGCAGCAATTACTGCCTCAATGCGGCGTGGCATGGAAGCTATCAGCCTGTGGCACTGCTGAGGTGTTATGGAAGACCAGGATGCTTCAATAGCGGCCTTCAGCTCTCCTGCATTGTTCGGTCTCATGTCTCTCATCTTTCTCGTGGCAATGCCCCATAGATCCTCTATGGGGTTCAGGTCAGGCAAGTTTGCTGGCCAATCAAGCACAGTAATCCCACGGTCATTGAACCAGGTTTTGGTGCTTTTGGCAGTGTGGGCAGGTGCCAAGTCCTGCTGGAAAATGAAGTCAGCATCCCCATAAAGCTTTGTCTGCGGAAGGAAGCATGAAGTGCTCCAAAATCTGGTAGAAGGCTGCATTGACCCTGGACTTAATGAAGCACAGTGGACCAACACCAGCAGATGACATGGTTTCCCAAATCAACACAGACTGTGGAAACTTCACATTGGACTTCAAGCATCTTGCAGTGTGTGCCTCTCCATTCTTCCTCCAGACTCTGGGTCCTTGGTTTCCAAATGAGATGCAAAAGTTGCTCTCATCCGAAAAGAGGACTTTGGACCACTGAGCAACAGACCAGGTCTGTTTTTCTTTAGCCCAGGTAAGACGCTTCTGACGACATTTGAAGCCCATGTCCAGGATCCGTCTGTGTGTGGTGGCTCTTGATGCACTGACTCCAGCCTCAGTCCACTCCTTGTGAAAGTCCCCAACACTTTTGAATGGCCTTTTCCTGACAATCCTCCAGGCTGCGGTCATCCCTGCTGCTTGTGCACCTTTTTCTTCCACACTTTTCCCTTCCACATAACTTTCTATTAATGTGCTTTGATACAGCACTTTGGGAACATCCAACTTCTTTTGCAATTACCTTTTGAGGCTTTCCCTCCTTATGGAGGGTGTCAATGATGGTTTTCTGCACAACTGTCAGGTCAGCAGTCTTTCCCATGATTGTGATTCCTACTGAACCAGACTGAGAGACCATTTAAAGGCTCAGGAACCCTTTGCAGGTGATGGCTTAATTAGCTGATTAGAGTGGGACACTTTGAGCCTAGAATATTGCACCTTTTCACAATATTCTAATTTTCTGAGATTGTGGATTTGGGGTTTTCATGAGCTGTAAGCCATAATCATCACAATTATGACAAATCACCGCTTGAACTATCTTGCTTTGCATGTAATGAGTCTATCTCCTATATTTCACCTTTTAAGTTGCATTACTGAAATAAATGAACTTTTGCACGACATTCTAATTTTTCGAGTTTCACCTGTATTAGGAAATATTCTTGGATCAAGCAGCAAACCATGAGGTCAACTTGCAGGAAAAGAAAATACCACATTTTCAGAACTAAAAACTTGCAAGAGTATCAGGTAATGACACTGGTACTGTTATGGCAACAAGCTTATAAATTTTTCTCAATGTACTGTGATTAAAAGTTTTAATTACTGCAAAACACTTCGGCACTCCAGGATATTTCAACAAATACCTGCACAGAAGAAATAGAACCATAAAATAGCAAGAGTCTGGAATACCTTGGATTAAAATGCTGAAACTGCTTAATTTAGGACATAGATTGTAAGAAAAATAAATTAACTGGCATGAACAGAAGTGAGAAATATCAAATGGTAGTTAAACCTAGAGTCAGTACACAATTTCTTCAGTTCAAAATTTGAACTGAAAAAGCAGGAAGACCCAGGATTCAAAACAGATACATGCAGGGAAAGGGAAATTGGGATTTTTAACCGGTCTAAGATTTTGCTTCTAAAGTGTTTGGTTGTTAAAATTTATTTATTTATTATTTATTAATGAGACTTGTATGCCGCCCCATCTCCGAAGACTCGGGGCGGCTCACAACTAAAACAAGAACAATAATTTAAAAAGAATTAAACTAACAAGCCCCATTGAAATATAATTACATAAATACATAAAACCATAATAAAAACCGCCCCCCCCCCAAAGGGTCACAGCCCGGCTTGGTTAAATAACCAGGTCTTCAATTTCGCGGGGAGGTCAGGGGCCAGGGGGAGTCCCAGGGGGAGTTGGTTCCAGAGGTCAGGGGCCGCGATAGATAAATCACTCCAAAATATACCAAAGTTTTGATCCTGCATACTCTGGAAGCCACCAAACATAATACAGAAGAGATGCATATGGCTCATGAACTACACTTTTTTGACATACTTGCCCTAAAGGCAAGTTCCAAAGAATAAGGATTTGTGTTTTGCTTTAGAAATGCAAAATCTTACCAGGTTGCTGTTTTTCAGACATTCCCACAAATGTTGAATTAAAAAAATACACAGGAAAAATTGTTCCAGCTGATAAAAGTCTTAGCAAATAAAATTTAGAGTTATGTTGCTTTTACTTGCATAATAATAGGGATATTAAATTTGTCTGGCTGTTTTGGAAAAGAAGACAATTCTGAATAAAAGTTGCACCTTGTTATGTGGAAGGCAAGGAAAAATGGATAATGGCAATCAAAAAGGTTGGTACTCAATCTCTCCCTTGGTTTTTATTTACTGAACTCATCTCTCCCTGGGTGGAAGTCATATGCTTGATTTTTAAATATAAGATATTTTAATGTTTACAGTATATTCATATTCTGCAAATGCCAAGCATTTGTAATTTTGTATCCCAAATAAATTGCCAGGTTGGTCAATTACATTTTACTTTGAAATCCCTAAACTTATAAAAATAATTAACATACCTATAGTTTGTTTTATGAAAGGAATTGGTTCTTCTGGATTCAAAAATACAAGAGATCACTATTTTTAAACATCCAATTTATAATTAAAAGTTTATTAGAAAAAGTGATACATTTGGTACTTAAGGGAAGGAGTCATTAAGTGAAACTGCAACTCTGTCTATGATCTTATTTCAGTTTTCCTTTGCTTCACAAACCTGTAAAGGCTATAAATGTTGAGAACTGGTTGTAAAAGTACTTTTTCATTACTGTGATAATTGCAAATGGTCACTAAATAAGACAGTCATGGAATTCAAAATATAAGTATAGTCTGAAGCAAAGGGAACTGCATAAGACATAGAGGATATACCACTGTCTGCAATGAATCCCTTCTATTTTTCTTCAATACTTATAGTAGACACCACTTGAATCTATTTACAGATTGTTCCCATTATGAGTGCTAAAAGCAAAATCTTAAAGAAATTAGTTCAAATTTAACTAGGTGTTGTTCAGTCTCATAATAGTGTTCTGACACATGAAAACCATAATGTCCCTCACTTCCAGGATTATAATTTTCAGATTTAACTTGCATCATATGGGTCCTCTGTAATTCCAACAAATTTATTCTGCTCTGTTGTCTCATGAGATTTATTTAATATCTATTTGCCACACATCCATTACAGATTAATCATTTAATGGATTCATTCCTTATGAATTGTTCAGCATATAATCATCTAAATTCTCATTAGTTAAATTCTTTAAAGTGTCGAATATATTTTCCATCACTAGTATGTATTGTGCATATGACAATTTCCAGAGTGGAACTAAAGTTCTGAAGGCTGTTCCTATTATATATGTGCTGCTTTTGCAGCTGTTAAGTATGCATGATTCTTCCCAGTTTTAAAAAATGTAATCCTACTACAAAAGAAATTTACCACTCTGTTATTCCAGTCTTCCCCCAAATATAAAATGTCAGATTCTTCAGTACAAGGTTTTTTTTGGTGGATGAGTAAAATCACCCCAACCCAATTTATAGAATAAGAAAACCACATTGCATCTTACTTTTTTCCTTTCCTCCCACAGGCCAGACCATTTGAACAGCCATGTTCGACAAGTCCACTCAACAGAGAGACCCTTCAAATGTGAGGTATTTTTCCCATTGATAACATTGTTGTACTTATTTATGCTCAAGTGTTCTGGGCAGCCTTCTTGATGCAAGAGGGAACAAAGATGACCTCTACATTAAGGGAACCTTATGCACACTTTAGTCTTTAGCTGTTAAATGCATTGGGCAATGGACCCATGGATATAACATTTATATGATTCTTTTGCTGCTATTTTTGCAGACTTGTGAAGCAGCTTTTGCCACTAAGGATCGACTACGTGCTCACACAGTCCGTCATGAGGAAAAGGTGCCATGTCATGTGTGTGGAAAGATGCTGAGTGCTGCCTATATCACAGACCACATGAAAGTACACAGCCAAGGGCCAAATCATGTCTGTGAACTGTGCAACAAAGGTAAGAGAATAGGACTCGGGTAGCATTTGAACTTAACTGTAAATATAAATATTACTGTTGCTTTTAAAATGTGCTAAGAAGCCCTTTATGCAAATGTGTGCAGGTTTTCTTAGGTTTCATTCAGTTTCACTGGAATTTAATTCCAGTAAATTAATTTAGTTTTTCAAGTTTTTCCCTTACTCTTTCCTTCAGGAATCTCTCAGTCATAAATCTCTTCATTCTTGACTAACCTGTTTGAAGGTAAAATTAAGTTCAGTTTCAAACTCTGGCAACTGCCCGAGCAAATCATTTCAGTTAGTAGGTTGCCATTGCCACCTTCCTAGAGCTGAGGGAGAATGGCTGGCCTAAGTCACCTCATTGATTTCATAACCTAATGCAGTACTAGAATTAGTTTCCCCATTTCTAACTTATTTGAATATTACTACTTTTCCATAAAATTTAAAATAAGCTGCATAATTTCCGTCAACTAGAATACAGGTAAATAGCCTTGTATAATGACTGAGGCCTTATGGAAGGGGTGAGTTCTGGCAAATGCTGTGTGGAAAAAGGTGGATTTAAATACAATTAAAAACCTTTAAACATGGGACCAAATTTGCTGTACATGAGCAATTCTGCAAAAATGCAGATGAGGCCTGTTAAGATTATCCATAATATATCTTGGAAATACAATGAATTACTGAAACTGAAGTCTCTTAATACTCATGTGTTAATCAGGCTGCCAATTTATATTTGTTTACAATAAGCAAACTGCTTGACAATACAAGTAGTTCCCAATATTTCTTTCTCCCATTTCTTTGTGAAAGCATTTCCTTAGTTTCATTTTGTAAGACACTGAAGAGATTTATAGTATGCAGTATAAGTGAAAGGTAATGCTTCTTATTTCTATGGATATAGTCCAATGAATTGATAGATGAGTACCAGAAATAATCTTAACAATGGTTGAAAGGTGATTCCCTAATATCTGCAGTGGATGTGTCTGTTCCAACCCTATCCATCTGATAGCTCAGTATCCCACATGATCTTGACAATGCAACGGCCTTAATACATTAATTAAAATTATTAGACAATGTGCAAATTAAAAATTGTGGAATTTAAAAATTTTAACAGTGCTTTTAATATATCTCCTGGATTACATTTTTGATTAATGTGTTATCCATATACAGGTGAAACTCAAAAAATTAGAATATCGTGCAAAAGTTCATTTATTTCAGTAATGCAACTTAAAAGGTGAAACTAATATATGAGATAGACTCATTACATGCAAAGCAAGATAGTTCAAGCCATGATTTTCCATAATTGTGATGATTATGGCTTACAGCTCATAAAAACCCCAAATCCACAATCTCAGAAAATTAGAATATGACATGTAATCAATAAAACAAGGATTGTACATAGAACAATATCGGACCTCTGAAAAGTATAAGCATGCATATGTACTCAGTACTTGGTTTGGGCCCCTTTTGCAGCAATTACTGCCTCAATGTGGCGTGGCATGGAAGCTATCAGCCTGTGGCACTGCTGAGGTGTTATGGAAGACCAGGATGCTTCAATAGCGGCCTTCAGCTCTCCTGCATTGTTCGGTCTCATGTCTCATCTTTCTCGTGGCAATGCCCCATAGATCCTCTATGGGGTTCAGGTCAGGCAAGTTTGCTGGCCAATCAAGCACAGCAATCCCACGGTCATTGAACCAGGTTTTGGTGCTTTTGGCAGTGTGGGCAAGTGCCAAGTCCTGCTGGAAAATGAAGTCAGCCTCCCATAAAGCTCGTCTGTGGAAGGAAGCATGAAGTGCTCCAAAATCTCCTGGTAGACGGCTGCATTGACCCTGGACTTAATGAAGCACAGTGGACCAACACCAGCAGATGACATGGCTCCCCAAATCAACACAGACTGTGGAAGCTTCACACTGGACTTCAAGCATCTTGCAGTGTGTGCCTCTCCATTCTTCCTCCAGACTCTGGGTCCTTGGTTTCCAAATGAGATGCAAAAGTTGCTCTCATCAGAAAAGAGGACTTTGGACCACTGAGCAACAGACCAGGTCTGTTTTTCTTTAGCCCAGGTAAGACGCTTCTGACGACATTTGAAGCCCATGTCCAGGATCCGTCTGTGTGTGGTGGCTCTTGATGCACTGACTCCAGCCTCAGTCCACTCCTTGTGAAAGTCCCCAACACTTTTGAATGGCCTTTTCCTGACAATCCTCCAGGCTGCGGTCATCCCTGCTGCTTGTGCACCTTTTTCTTCCACACTTTTCCCTTCCACATAACTTTCTATTAATGTGCTTTGATACAGCACTTTGGGAACATCCAACTTCTTTTGCAATTACCTTTTGAGGCTTTCCCTCCTTATGGAGGGTGTCAATGATGGTTTTCTGCACAACTGTCAGGTCAGCAGTCTTTCCCATGATTGTGATTCCTCCTGAACCAGACTGAGAGACCATTTAAAGGCTCAGGAACCCTTTGCAGGTGTGATGGCTTAATTAGCTGATTAGAGTGGGACACTTTGAGCCTAGAATATTGCACCTTTTCACAATATTCTAATTTTCTGAGATTGTGGATTTGGGGTTTTCATGAGCTGTAAGCCATAATCATCACAATTATGGCAAATCATGGCTTGAACTATCTTGCTTTGCATGTAATGAGTCTATCTCATATATTAGTTTCACCTTTTAAGTTGCATTACTGAAATAAATGAACTTTTGCATGATATTCTAATTTTTCGAGTTTCACCTGTATTAATAATATATGTTCATATATCTGGAATCTCAGAAACATAAAATAGCAGGGGTTTTGGTTTTTTTGTTCAGTTTTGGCTCTGATTTGTAGTGAATTAACTAATAGAAATACAACATTATAAATCTCTTGTAGGGGGATTCTACTGACATTCTCTTACCAAAATGTTTCTGTTGAAGGTTTGATGATTTTATGTTAAAGAGATTTAGGTTATTTGTACTCTATTGATTTCCTTAGTAGCAAGATGCAGCTGCCCTTAGGGTGGGATGTGCTGTTTGTACAGTGATAACTTGCTTGGTGGCAAGAAACAGCTGTCTTTGGGCTGAGAAGCTGTCTCTGAAATTAGGGAAGCTTGTTGCAATAAATCTTTCACTAAGTTTCAAGACACAGCCACCTCTAAGATGAAGCCACAGCCAAGCATTGCAGGACACCGGGTTAACATTTTCATTAGGCCGGACACTGACCTGGCTGGTTTTTGTCCTTCTCCCCTCCCCGTTTCTACCTCAGGGTCCCCTTGTGATCAAGGACCATGGACTAGCCGCCCCGCGGCTGGAGCGTTTCCTTTGCAAGCTGTGTGGCGTGCACTGCAAGACCCCAGCTCAGCTCAACGGGCATCTGCAGGCCTTGCACTTGGGAGAAGGGCAGCGGCTGAGGGGCCAAGCAGCTCGGTGAAACATTGGCTGGGCCACCAGGCAAGAGCCGCTTCCTTCAGTCCTGGGAAGGGGGAGGGGGGCATTTTTCCCCTAGGATTGTTTAGGCACCTTTATCTTTTCAGTGAATTGTTTAGGCACCTTTATCTTTTCAGTGACAAAAGGGAGAATCCCAGCTCCCTGGGGCAGCTGCATCCTAACATCTTTTGCCAGTTTAAAGTGCTGCGTATAGCAGTATCTGACTAGAATGATTTGACTGATCTTCCTGCAGGTTCATCTTCAGGATTTGAGCTGTAATTTTTAAAAAGCCATACACAATCCATTGAGTGTTGTATTTATCTGAATATTTTTCTATGGGGATTATGGTGTTTTTTTAATGTTAAAACCAAGAGGGTTGGGGATATCAACAAATACCTTTATGTTATCAACAGATACAAATCCATTGGTAAGTGTTTTAGCTTCTTTTTGCCTTTACAGATGGTTGTTTGCATTATGCATCCTGGACCAGATCCATTTTATTTTACATTGTACTCTACATTTTCCTAATCCAGACATTTAAGTGATAAATTGAGTTTCCGTATTGTCTTCAGGAGGAGGATTAACAGTTAGTGCCAGCCTGACCTTATTTAATTCACATATACAGACTTAACATACTTAATCTGTTCAGCTTTTTAGAGAGAAATTCTACCAGGCTGTGGATAAATAGGGTATTTTGGAGAAGGGATAGCTGCACCCAGTGGTGGGATTCAAATTTTTTATTACCGGTTCTGTGGGCGTGGCTTGGTGGGCGTGGCAGGGGAAGGACTGTAAAATCTCCAGTCAGAGGTGGTATTCGCTGGTTCTCTGAGCTACTCAAATTTTCCACTACCGGTTCTCCAGAACTGGTCAGAACCTGCTGAATACCACCTCTGGCTGCACCTCTTCTTTACCTCATTAAACCAGATTATTAAACCTGAACTAGTGTAAGGTAATAAGAGGATGTAGGAAGCGAGTTGAAAGCTTGGGCTAATAACAGTAAAAGTTTGGTGTATGAACATTCTGACTTTCTATTCTCTTCCTCCACAGGTACGGGTGAGGTCTGCCCCCTTGCTGCAGCCGTCTCAGCTCCACTTCCAGCTGCAGTCACAGTGCTGCCCATGGAGGGAGCTTCGGTTGTGAGCCAAGCTCTCCCCACACAACCCTGGTGATTTCTGGGAGTGGGGAGACAGAAGCCAGTCCTCCCAGTTCCATCCCTCTTCCTCATTGGCAGCTGGAGCCTTCAAGCACAGATGGATATTCAGTGGCCATATACAGGTGAAACTCAAAAAATTAGAATATCGTGCAAAAGTTCATTTATTTCAGTAATGCAACTTAAAAGGTGAAACTAATATATGAGATAGACTCATTACATGCAAAGCAAGATAGTTCAAGCCATGATTTTCCATAATTGTGATGATTATGGCTTACAGCTCATAAAAACCCCAAATCCACAATCTCAGAAAATTAGAATATGACATGTAATCAATAAAACAAGGATTGTACATAGAACAATATCGGACCTCTGAAAAGTATAAGCATGCATATGTACTCAGTACTTGGTTTGGGCCCCTTTTGCAGCAATTACTGCCTCAATGTGGCGTGGCATGGAAGCTATCAGCCTGTGGCACTGCTGAGGTGTTATGGAAGACCAGGATGCTTCAATAGCGGCCTTCAGCTCTTCTGCATTGTTCGGTCTCATGTCTCTCATCTTTCTCTTGGCAATGCCCCATAGATTCTCTATGGGGTTCAGGTCAGGCAAGTTTGCTGGCCAATCAAGCACAGTAATCCCACGGTCATTGAACCAGGTTTTGGTGCTTTTGGCAGTGTGGGGTGCCAAGTCCTGCTGGAAAATGAAGTCAGCATCCCCATAAAGCTCATCTGCGGAAGGAAGCATGAAGTGCTCCAAAATCTCCTGGTAGACGGCTGCATTGACCCTGGACTTAATGAAGCACAGTGGACCAACACCAGCAGATGACATGGCTCCCCAAATCAACACAGACTGTGGAAACTTCACACTGGACTTCAAGCATCTTGCAGTGTGCCTCTCCATTCTTCCTCCAGACTCTGGGTCCTTGGTTTCCAAATGAGATGCAAAAGTTGCTCTCATCAGAAAAAGGACTTTGGACCACTGAGCAACAGACCAGGTCTGTTTTTCTTTAGCCAGGTAAGATGCTTCTGGACGACATTTGAAGCCCATGTCCAGGATCCGTCTGTGTGTGGTGGCTCTTGATGCACTGACTCCAGCCTCAGTCCACTCCTTGTGAAAGTCCCCAACACTTTTGAATGGCCTTTTCCTGACAATCCTCTCCAGGCTGCGGTCATCCCTGCTGCTTGTGCACCTTTTCTTCCACACTTTTCCCTTCCACATAACTTTCTATTAATGTGCTTTGATACAGCACTTTGGGAACATCCAATTCTTTTGCAATTACCTTTTGAGGCTTTCCCTCCTTATGGAGGTGTCAATGATGGTTTTCTGCACAACTGTCAGGTCAGCAGTCTTTCCCATGATTGTGATTCCTACTGAACCAGACTGAGAGAGACATTTAAAGGCTCAGGAACCCTTTGCAGGTGTTATGGTTTAATTAGCTGATTAGAGTGGAACACTTTGAGCCTAGAATATTGCACCTTTTCACAATATTCTAATTTTCTGAGATTGTGGATTTGGGGTTTTCATGAGCTGTAAGCCATAATCATCACAATTATGACAAATCACGGCTTGAACTACCTTGCTTTGCATGTAATGAGTCTATCTCATATATTAGTTTCACCTTTTAAGTTGCATTACTGAAATAAATGAACTTTTGCATGATATTCTAATTTTTCAAGTTTCACCTGTATGGGTTTCTAATGTAATGGCAGTTTCATTCATTCTCTCTCCCTGCCTGTGCTCATAAAATAGTGGAGCTGGGAAAGCATCTCCTCAGCAACTCTTGTTCAGAGGGGCATGAAAGGACTTTGTGCATTTTGAGAGCACCCTCATTTTATTGATTCCCTTACTATTAACTTGTGGCCCTCAGAACAGTCCTGGAAATACATTCATTTCTGTAGTCCATGGTCTAATTCTAAGCCAAATAACAATAATCTTTAATCACAGTAGAACTTGCTTATTCCAGCAGTGCCCCCTGTTGCCCCCAAATGAACTTCACTAAAAGAGTGAGATAATGAGACAGAATGACTTAGTAAGCTCAGCTCACAGACCAAGGGGGATCAAAGACTGGAATAGTTGTGGGACATAGTATAAGCAACATTGCAGGAGAAGAAGTACAGAATTAGAAATAATTAGTTGGTTGAGGTGTTGACAAAAGTTGTGGAACCTACAGAGAAGTTAGAAGGGGGGGGTGGGATTTTGCGGCATTGGGTGCCTGGTGCTCATGACAGGTTGTGGGGGCTGCAGTGAGATTAGATGGAAAAAGGCTGTCTTTCTTTCTCCATGGCTTCAGTATGGAGTGTTCTCCATTTCTGTGCTGAGAATCTGCTCTGAATTCCTCTCCTTGCCCAGTGCCTCATTCTTCCATGGTGTCTTTTAATGCTCCATTTCCTCAGCTTCTCTTGTGATTTGTGTTCCAAGTGCATCAGCCCTTTGCATCAAGCATTGATGCCCCACCTGCTGAACACCTCCCTTGTTGCATGCAACCCCCACAGTTCAGGGTTAGAGTCTCTCGCTTTTTTGTATTATATATATTAAAAATCCCTGACATTTAAATAACCCTCCTTTGTGCATTTTTCTTTTGTTGTTGTTAACACAAATGTAATGAAGCTGTGTCCCTCTATATCCTCTCTCCCTGTTCTCTCATGCTCACTCTTCTGTGAGCCCTTTCTGGATCTGTGTCTCAGCAGCAAAAGATTTTAGTAAAACAATTGAAGGGAACAATCCACACTTGTGTCTATTTATTGTCAGATTATTTCGATATCACTTTGTGGGAAAAAAAGTATCCCGGTTCCTGGCTCCTCTTGCATCTCCTTTTATCATATTATCTTGGGACCTTTCATATCTATTTAAAATGTATAATGGATCAAACATCAGGTTGCATATTTCCACTCTAAGTGAGTTCCTAAACCACTTCCTTGTTACTTCAAATTACTCATGGGACTGCTTTCAGGGTCATGGCTTAGAGCAGGGGTCTCCAACCTTGGCAACTTTAAGACTTGTGGACTTCAGCTCATAGAATGGAATAGAATAGAATGGAATAGAATAGAATGGAATAGAATTCTTTATTGGCAAAGTGTGATTGAACACACAAGGAATTTGTCTTGGTGCAAATACTTTCAGTGTACATTAAAGAAAAGATACAGTACATTCGTCAAGAATCATCAGGTACAATACTTAATAATAGTCGGTACAATAAGCAATCAAATCATACTAGGAAACAGTCAACATAAATCGTAAGGATACAAGCGACAAAGTTACAGCCATACAGTCACAAGTGGGAGGGGATGGGCGATAAGGAGTGTTGAGAAGATCAATAGTAATAGTAATGCACACTTTGTAAATAGTTGAACAGTGTTGAGGGAAATATTTGTTTAGCAGAGTGATGACGTTCGGGAAAAAACTCCTTTTGTCTAGTTCTGGTGTGCAGTGCTCTATAGCGTCGTTTGAGGGTAGGAGTTGAAACAGTTTATGTCTGGGATGTGAGGGGTCTGTAAATATTTTCACAGCCCTCTTGTTGACTCGTGCAGTATATAGGTCCTCGATGGAAGGCAGGTTGGTAGTAATTGTTTTTTCTGCAGTCCTAATTACCCTCTGGAGTCTGTGTCTTGTTGGGTTGCAGAACCAAACCAGACAGTTATAGAGGTGCAGATGACAGACTCAATAATTCCTCTGTAGAACTGGATCAGCAGCTCCTTGGGCAGTTTGAGCTTTCTAAGTTGGTGCAGAAAGAACATTCTTTGTTGTGCTTTTTTGATGACATTTTTGATGTTAAGTGTCCATTTTAGGTCTTGTGATATGATAGAACCTAGAAATTTGAAGGTCTCTACTGTTGATACTGTGTTGTCTAGTATTGTAAGAGGTGGTAGTATGGGAGGGTTTCTTCTAAAGTCTACCACCATTTCTACGGTTTTGAGTGTGTTCAGTTCCAGATTGTTCGGTTACACCATGAGGCAAGTTGTACAACCTCCCATCTGTATGTGGATTCGTTGTTGTCTCGAATGAGACCAATCACTGTTGTATCACAAACTTCAGTATTTTAACAGATGGATCGTTTGAGATGCAGTCATTGGTATATAGGGAGAAGAGAAGTGGAGAAAGCACACAGCCTTGGGGGGGCCCTGTGCTAATTGTATAGGTATCAGATGTGATTCTGCCTAGCTTCACCTGCTGCTTCCTGTCTGTTAGGAAGCTTATGAACCACTTACAGGTGTGTTCAGGTACCGCTAGCTGGTTTAGTTAGAAGAATGTCTGGAATGATGGTATTGATTGCTGAACTGAAGTCTACAAAGAGGACCCTTGCGTAGGTATTTGGAGATTCAAGGTGTTGTAGGATGTAATGCAGAGCCATATTAACAGCATCATCTGTTGATCTATTTGCTCAGTATGCAAACTGCATGGGATCTAACAGCGGATCTGTGATGATTTTTAGGTGGGACAGCACTAGCCTTTCAAAGGTTTTCATAACTACAGATGTTAGAGCAACTGGTCTGTAGTCATTCAGTTCCCTGATGGAGGGCTTCTTTGGCACTGGGGTGATAGTAGAGTGTTTGAAGCAAGAAAGAACATAGCACATCTCTAGTGATTTATTGAAGATTCGGGTGAAGATGGGAACCAATTGGTCAGCACAGACTTTTAAGCAAGAAGGAGTTATCTTGTCGGGCCCTGGTGCAAAGCTGGCTGAGGAATTCTGGGAGTTGAAGTCCACAGGTCTTAAAGTTGCCAAGGTTGGAGACCCCTGCCTTAGAGGGTATAGCCTTCTTTATAGGTGAAAGAGCTATTCTGAATGTTTTGGAGCCAAAAATCATGGTCTGATGCAGTTGCTGTGCCCTGTCCAGCCATTAAATGCTGCACTGGAGCTCTGCTGTGTTTAATTTGTGGGCTCTTTTCGTCCTCCCTTCTGCAGCAGCCTGGGCAGCTTATAAATAATTGATGAAAAACTGGAACTCAGAGATTTTATGTAATTTTCTCCTGAGGAAGCAGGATTCCCTGAAAACATTTTCTGCATCAAACTCCCACATCAGCTTGCTGAGCTCTTTCGGATCCAAAACACAATTAGTCTGTTTTTTCCCATCTTTCTTAGGTTGGTATCTCAGTTCTGCACCCTTGATGGGGCTTTCAGTTCTTTCTAATTTGGCCAGGTTTTGATTTGCACTGGGCAATCCCAGAGGAAATGGAACAAGTAGTTCTGGGACTCTTTAGTTCTTTGATACTCTCTGCACTTGTAGCTTGTTAATGTGAAGTTTTTATCATTGGCAAGGAAAGACGGGTGGGAATATGGACTTTCCAGCAATAGCACCATCACTGCTAATCTCTTGCCCCTGCCACATCAGCTGATGCTTCATAAAACTCAAACCACAACTAATGCCCCCCCCACAGCTTGAAGAAGCAGGGTCGATGAGTCCATTTTACACGCACCAGTGCAAAGGGAGAGGAAGGGGCGTCATTGCAGACAGCTGCGGAGTGAGCAAGTAAGAGGAGTGGGGGGGGGCGGAGGCTGCATTTGCCCCCATCTACAGTAGCCTCTTGTTCATGGAAGGGGAAAAAAGGGTTTACAGCAGCGAGAGGGAGGGGTGTGATGTTGGGGGGGGGGGCATCCATCCTTCCAGCTCTCTCCACCCCACCTCAACACCTGCCAACCGGACATAGCCAGAACTGCAGGTAGGAGAACGGGAGACCTTGCTTGGGTCCAGTCTTCTCCCCCACCCCCCGCACCACCTCAAACCTCATAACAGGAGGTCAGTTGTTGCTGCGGCAAGCGGGCGGGGCAGACTAAAGACCGAAGTGAGCTGGGTGTGGGCAAGAGGAGTGCGGCGCTCGGTGGTAGATGGAGGGGTGTCCTGTTCCTGGGGGCATCAGGCTGTGGGAATGTGTCGGGATGCGAAATGAGGGCGGGGGCAGTCAGAAATACTGCGTGGGAGTGGATCCCATCCATGGCTGAGGTTCCCTCTGGAGACCGGGAAGACTGAGCAGCAGGTATAAGGGCGAGGGGAGGGCTACGTGGAAGGAAGGAGCTGAAAGGAAAGTGGCGGGTTGGTAGAGGCGAAACATCGGAGACGAGAGTCGATTTGGTTGCATGTGTGTGTGTCTGCGCGCGCGCCGCCCGGTGAAATGGTTGGGGGGGGGCAGAACAGGGTTGGATCTCTTTGCTCCAAGATGGGTGTGAACTGGGGATGCGGGAAGAAGGTGTGCGAGGAATTTGGAAACAGATGGAGGGCTCGGTAATGAAGGCTTTTGACCGAGTTAGGGGTCTTCCAGATAACGTATCCTTCCTTGAAAAGGGAGAAAGCGAAGGTTGGGAGTAAGGCAAGGATCCTATGCACACTTAGTCGTGTGTGTAGAGCAGAATGGGGTAGGGTGACATCAGGGCTTTTCTGAAGGCAGCAAAGTGGGGAGAACAGCGAATGGCCTGTAGACCGGAGGAGGGAGGGAGTAGCTACGAGGTAAATCAGAAAGAAGAGAAGAACGAGTGGGGTGGTGGAAAGTAAGAGAGGCTCCTAAGGAGCTGTCCATGGTAGAAGCCAGATCTGGGAGATGTTTGAATGAAGAAAGGCATGTAAGCAAATGGTTTGTGGAAGTGAGTTCACCCTCAAGAGCAGATGGGGAGTATGGGGGAGAAGGGAAATAGCCGGTTCAAGAGATTTGGGTGCTTGGATGATGTTGAGTGATCTGAGGTATGTACGATGCAATGGTCATGGGGCTGCTTGGGAGAAAAGACAGAGGTCAGGACAGAGGAAAGAGAAAATTGATGTGGCTATTGGGAATATATCCATAAAGGGAAGGGAATCCATACAAGCCATTCAATCTTTAGACAAGAAGGCTTCCAGTCACTGGAGGATTAGAGAAACAAGCATCTGCTTAGTATGGAAAGCATGTACGCAGGTTAGACACACACCAGCTCCAACCAACCCAGCTGAAAGAGAGAATGGGAGGTGGGGGGAGATTGAGGATCACAAGTCCCACCTTTGTGTCAGGTTTTTTTTAATAAGGAGAAACTGTTCCAATGTAGTGTTGTGCTTTTTCTGTGCTAAATGACTCTGGCACCTGTTCTCCATCCCAGATGACAAAAATTAATCTGGTTTTAGAAAACTTGCATAACTTAATACTCAATCATTTAATCTTTTAATCCTTTCTATGAAATAATGTGGCTTTATTGTTAGGAATCTCTTTGCAAGCTTGAGTTATGGTTGCCTCAGAGAATAAAACTTATGATTTCAAAATATATAGAACTGCATCCAATTAAAGGAGAGATGATGATTGAAAATACTAAGAACTGAGGCTGGGCATGCCTTTTATCATGTAGTGCTTCTCAACCTCAGCAACTTTTAAGATATGTGGACTTCAACTCCCAGAATTCCCCAGTCAGCAATGTCAGACAAAGATGGAGGCATTGGCAAGGATTTTTTTTCCTTGGGATTACTCTTTTGCCATTCAATGAGCAGTCAAAAAGTTTAGAGGAACAAGTCAGGTGTTTCTTTTATATGAATGTGTGTAAGTAATGAAAAGAGACAGCTGTACTACCAGGCCATGTGCCACTAATGTGTGCCAACTAATTAATACAAAATAAATAACAGGGTAGCAGTTGTTTTGTGTGTGCTGGCGACACTGCTACTAAGATGATCAGTAAGTCGGTATGCCTTTTTATGCACAGGGGATTTCCCAATCTGAGGGTTTTCTCTAAGGGAGAATTGTGTCCATCAGAGAATCAGTTATGGCATTCATGTGCCAGCATCAGAAGTTGGTGATTGTACGTTAATTATACAGCATGTCAGAAAAAAGCTAGAGTGTTCCATCTGGAGACATATGCTATATAATTACTTGTAGCAATACTGGTTATTTTTTTTAGCCTGTTTATAAAAGGGTGTGTGTGTGTGTGCATGCATACAGAGAGAAAGCATAAAATACCACATTGTAAGTATAGGAGCACATACTTGTTGACAAGATTATTTTTCTAATGTTGAATTCAGAAATAAACCTGACTGAATTTTGTAGGGTAGGTAGGTGTATATACAGCCCTTTCCCTATCTTGGCATCTTCTAGATGTGTTCAGGCTGCAGCATTCAGAATTTCCAGGTGGAATTTTTTTCGCATCAGGAAGGATTGAACAGGATGTGTTAGAAACTATCTCACATTAGTTTAAACATCATTTGGGTCACATGCTGCATTAAGCCATAAAATATTTTTATTTTGTGGAATGTAATTTGTTAATGAGCAATTGTGATTTGCAAGGCACTATTTATGACTTGGCATCTTGTGCAAACCTAGACAATGTAATAAGCCATGGTTAACCAAACGTAGCTCAGTCTAGTATACAAACTAGATTCTGAGTTTAAGATGATTTAAGGATGACATGAATGGCAGTCTGAAACAACCTCACCCTTCTCCCTACTCCAGAATTCATTGTTAACTTGCAGTTTATGTATTCCATATTGGATCAATGTCTGATTTTGTGCTGCCCGTCTCTTGCCGAGCTGTGGCTGTGTAACATGGTACTTTCCCTCAATGCTTTGTTTAGGTGTAAACTGCCCTTTATAATTCCTGATTATCTGAGTCGATCTTTGCTACACTGCCTATTATGGACCTTGAAGGAAGAGTTGTAGTGGCAAAAAAAATGGAATCTGGTAGTACCTTTTTCAATTAACAAACATATTAAAAGGCTAAATAAATAAATAATAAAAGAGCCTGTTTGCTCTAGTGGTTAAGGCACCTGTCTAGAAACTGGGAGATAGTGAGTTCTATTCCTGCCTTATGCATAAAAGCTGATGGTGTTGCAATCAACAACATGTACACATGATTCTTGAAACCAGTGTCCTGAGTTCAGAAGTTCTCTCTGAGTTCAGAAGTTCCTCTTCAGAAGTTTCTCCTTTTCTTGGTTCACTGTGCTTTATTATTATACTCTAAATGAAGCAGTGTGCTCATACATACAAGCCCAATGATTGGTTTACCCCAGGGATTGAAGCCTAGTAACAATGCGGTAATTGGCTAATACAAGTAAGCTTGTAAACATGCAGGTGTGTGCTGTCAAGCGTATCGTTGACTGCGTGTTAGTTTCCTTTTACTCTAAAATCAGAGCTCAGAATCTGAGGGGAAAAAACCTTAGACTTTTTAATAGCACAGAGAAAGATAGAACAGAGAAAGGTCAGTAATAGGTCAGAGAAAGGTCAGAGTCTTCAGCCAAGTCGGTGTGCTGTATCATTGACCGTTGACCATTACCTACATCTCACTCTCTTTTGTTTTATTAAAGCTCAGTTTCTTCAATTATAGTATCTTCATGTTCAGACAGACAATTCTCATATGTATCAGTGAATTGCTTATATTGATGTAATGATTTATATAACACATGAGTTTGAATTCTATCGTTTTGTTGTTGGGTGATACAATTAAACATTATAGAAGGCATACATTGCATAAAACAAGAAAAGCAAATAAGCATAGATATAGCATTAATTGTTTTGGTTAAAGAGCAAGCAAGGCAGTGAGCAATTTGTTGATTGAGAATTGCTAAGGCAGGGACACCAACTATAGATGCAGCAAGAGATGTATATTCAGCCTTACTGAGAAGAAAGACTTCACTGTATCTTCTTTTGTAGGTAGCACAGCAGTAAGATGACTCAAACAACATTGAGTTTCAGATAAATTAGCAGGAATGTAATTAAAAGTCCATTTGCCACATGTAAAAAACCAACCAGCAGGAAGTATAATATGTGCATAATTAAAGGATATGTCCTGATATTGAGAACAATTCCATGAAGCAATCCCAGTGGATAAGCAGATAGGTTTAGCAGAAGAAAGGGTACAGTTCTTAATGTGACCACATGTAATATTATTTCCACTAGCAACATAAGGTGTATAGAAAGAGGCAGTGTGAGCAGGAAGAATTTTAGCAATAGGACCCCAACTTGTAGAATGTACATATTGAATTTCATTAGCATTTAGAAACATGTAGTGATGTTTCATTAAGAATTGCAGAAAGAGGAGTACAGACAGGAATTAAACAATTACCAAGTAGCATATGCATATCTATAGTTTAGACAAGTTGGCTTGTTTAGCTAAATGTGTCCATAGATTGTATGCAAGACATTGATGTAAATCATGGGTGACTTTTCCCATGGGAGGCTCAGCTGCGAATGAAGGAAGCTGCTCCCTGTGTTAGATTGGGTGCTCAAGGACTTCACACTTGACAAAACAGGCGTCGTGCTTCCTGGAGCATCACCTTCTGTAGTTCTGGTATCGGATTGCTGCTCTTCTGATGCCACACCATCATGTGCTGGATGAACACACCTGTGGGAGTAAGATCAGCTGCAAAATCCCGTCCCCAGATTATTAATGGTTGTTGAATATTTACAAGGCGTGGAATATGGAATTTCACTCCTTTTAATTGTTTTTCCAAATATTGTTTGAAAAGTGCTGATTAGATCTTTCAACAATTGCTTAACCAGTGGAATTATAAGGAATGCCATGAGTAAGAACAATATTCCAGGTGGAACAAAAATCAAGAAATTAAGCAGGAGCATTGTCAGTCTTAAGACGCCTTGGTTTACCAAGAGCAGTAATAGCAGAATATAGATGTGAAATGACATGAGAAGGTGTTTCACCACGCTAAGGAGTGGCCCAAATAACAATTGAGGAACATGAGTCACATAAATCATTGGACTGTAAACTTCGAGGATTACCACCAGAATGAAGAATATGAGAAAACCCAGCACAATATAGACAAGCAGCAACAATTTGTTGTGCCTGTGATAGAGAAATGTTACAAGAGCGAGCCAGACCTTTAGCATTTTAATGAAAGAACTGATGACTTTGAAATGGATCAGATAAAAGTAAGCATGAAGTCTAATATGAGCTATGAAATAAAGATAGCATCAATCCTAGGTGCCGAATAAGCTCCAGGGAGATTATGAACCAATTGACAAACATAATGAGAATCAGAAATAATATTAATGCCACTAGAAGAAAACTGCTGAAAGGCTAAAATGACAGCTGCTAATTCAGCACGTTGAGGTGTGGTTTGAGGAAGAGTGTACTGAGTTATCCATTCCAGAGATGAGGCATCCTGAAAAGCAATAGCACCCAGAGTCTTCCCTCCATCCATGAAAATAGTAAAAGCATGTTTCAAAGGCATGAAAGATTGTAAATTAATCAATTGTAAAGGTGCAGAAATAACTAAAGTAAGACGAGAATCTTTAGGAAGATGAAAAGTAATTTATTCTACAAAATCTGCTAAAGCCATTTGAAAAGATAAAACTCTGAAATGCAAATTCAAATTCAGATTTAGAGATGGGGAAAATAATTTTAAGAAGATCCTGGCCAACTCAAGAAAGTGCCCGTGTACGACCAGATGCACAAAGCTCAGCTAAAGCCTGAATATAAGGATAAATATTTTGATGAAGACCATGGGATAAATATAGCAATTCTACCAGATAAACACGTTGCAAAGATAACACAGCCAATACACCAGTAGGAGTTGGAGGTGTTGGCAGAAGTAATAAACTAAGACCCTGAACATTGAAAGGTATTCTATCCACAAGTTGTTAATACTTTATCAATTGAATAGCTTGATTAGCTTCCTGAGAAACTGATATAAGATAACTAGGATGTTTACCTTTAGTTAACAATGTAAATAATGGATTTAATAGAGAAGTAGGTAATTTAAAGAAAAGACACACCCAACTGATAGTACCCAGTAACTGTAACTGAACTAAAGTAATAGATTTTGATTTGTAATTGTGGAGTAACTGGTGCAGCATAAGATTGAAACATCTTATGTCCTAGATACAAATAAGGAACTTGTAGTTAAATTTTTTCTGGAGCAATACTTTAATCCATATGGAAGAAGAATATCCACCAGATGAGACATCCAATTAGGTGGAATCTGGTTCAGGTGGGAGGGTTTTGGTGTGGATCCCTCATTGTTGTAATGATCTTGCAACTGTCACTGACACCTAGATCTGGGGCAGATGGGGTTTAGGAGGAATAGACGACTTTTGAAAAGACATCATACTGGGCTTCTGGGAACATGACAATAGACATCCTGAAACAATGATATCACGTGCCCGATATAGTTCTAAGTCATCAAGTATCTGAATTAAATCATCAATGTAGGCGTTACGATTCATCCAGGTCCACATAAGATTGTACGTGCGCCCATCCATCTTCTCATACAATCGCAGTTCAACCTGATTTCATACAATTCTGGAGGCGAAACGTTCCCACTCGGCCTGGTCCAGTGCATCCATGATTTCATAGAACTTACACATGACAGCAGATGGCAAATTGTAAACAAGCCAGGTCGATCCGGAACCGGCCATAACCCCCTGGTCTTCGCTATGACTATTACTCTCCACCTCCCAGGCCAGGCCATAGGAGAGGCTGGACAAGGGTTGTTTTTCAACTATTTTTCTTCCTGAATATCAAGTTGTCCTGTAACGTGAACAAGGCAAACACCAACCATTTGACTAATTTCATGAGGATCACCTTCTCCTTTTTCTAATGGTTCTTCTAACATTTTAAAAATTAGTCCAGTTTTCTCTGGTACTGGAGAAGATTCATGAGATGATTTTGGACTAATAGGAGCAACAATTTGCAAAGAATTATATTGAGGAGGAAGATCTTTAGTAACTTGACCTGTCATTTGATTCAATGGACTAACTTTTTCAATAGTATAATGACATTGATGCCAGCATTGAAGTATTTTCACTGCTTCACGAGGTTCTGAATGAAATGTTTTACCTATCCTTTCCCAATCCTGGATCTTTAAAGATCCACATTCAGGATACCAAGGACATTGTTTCCCTATCTCACGCACCAGATTCCTGAGTTGAGTATCAGAAGTGGACACACCACATTTCTGTACTAAATACTTAAGTTCCTGAACATGTTTTTTTCTGGCCATGAGATAGATTAGAGCCCATACTCACCACAAAAAAGAGGTCCCGGAGGACGAAGGTGCACCATGGGATCTATTCCAGATGATGATGAGTAGAGCAGAGAACCCTTAGGATGTCCCTGCTCATCGGGCGCCAGATGTTGCAATCAACTTACACATGACCGCAGATGGCAAATTGTAAAGGAGCCGGGTCGATCCTTGAAAGCAGTGTCCCGAGTTCAGAATTTCTCTGAGTTCAGAAGTTCCTCTTCAGAAGTTCCTCCTTTTCTCGGTTCTCTGTGTTTTATTATTATACTCTAAATGAAGCAGTGTGCTCATACATACAAGCCCAATGATTGGTTTACCCCAGGGATTGAAGCCTAGTAACAATGCGGTAATTGGCTAATACAAGTAAGCTTGTAAACATGCAGGTGTGTGCTGTCAAGCGTATCGTTGACTGCGTGTTAGTTTCCTTTTACTCTAAAATCAGAGCTCAGGTTGGTTTATGTGAACGCCAGGTCCATGGTAAATAAAGCTCCCCTCATCAGTGAATTAATTGAAGAGACCTGGCTTGCAACACGGAGACCTGGTTGGGGTCAGAGGGAGGAGGGAGGAGTCCCTCTGTGTGATTTATGCCCTCCAGGTTTCTGGGTGCTACACCAACCTCGAGCCCAGGGTTGGAGCGGTGGGGTGGCGGTTGTTATTAGGGGGACCCTCTGTCCGAGGGAGGTCACTGTCCCACAGATTGGTGAGTGTGAGTCGTTCCTCCTGAGGTTGGGCCCTGGGGGTCAGTTGGGTCTGTTGCTCACGTACCTTCCTCAGCTGCATGACAATGGCCCTTCCCGAGCTGCTCAACGTTCTCTCGGGAGTGGCTGTTAAGTTCCCCAAACTTAAGGTTTTGGGGATTTCAACCTTCCCTCTCTGGGTGGGGCGTCGAGTATGGAGCAGGAGTTCATGGCTTCCATGACAGCTATGGACCTGACCCAAATAATTCAGGGCCCGACCCATGGAGGGGGGCACACACATGACCTGGTTTTCATCTCCAGACAGTGGTGTAATGATCTGGGTGGGGGATTACCAACCAGCCAACCCCTGTCATGGACCGATCATTACCTCCTTAGGTTGGTCTTCCAGCATGTCACCCCATGTCGCTGGGATACGGAACCGACCAGGTGGTTCCTGGCCCCAGCGCTCTGATGGACCCAGAGGGGTTTCAGTTGGCGCTTGGGTCGCTTCCTGCCTCCCTTACAACTCAGCCGAGGCCCTAGTGGATGCCTGGCTACAGGCTGCCTCAGAGGCTCTTGACCGAGTTGCCCCTTTGCAGCTCCTAACCCGTCGCAGATCCCGGTTAGCTCCTTGGTTTTCTGTGGAGCTCCGGGAGATGAAGCGCTGGAGGAGGGGCCTAGAGAGTAGTTGGAGGTCCATTCGGTCCGAATCTAACCGATCCTAGTTGAGGTCCTTTACGAGGACTTATCTGGCGGTGATGGGAGCGGCAAAGTATGCTTACTTCTCCGCTCTCATTGCGTCTGCAGAAAATCACCCGGCCACCCTGTTTAGGGTCACCCGCTCCCTCCTTAACCAGGGGGTGAGGGAGGACCCTTTGCAAGGGCGGGCTGAGGAATTCAGTCAGCATGTGCTGGACAAGATCGCTCAGATGCGGGCCAGTCTGGACTCTGACTGGCTAGAGTCTGACGAGGCAGTAACGTCGGGTCTTGTGGATACTATCTGGGATGAGCTTGAGCCTGTGGCTCCAGATGAAGTGGACAGGGTCATGCGGAGGCTGAGTTCTACCATGTGTTTATTGGACCCGTGTCCCTCCTGGCTTGTTTACGCCACCTGGGAGGTTACACGAGGCTGGCTCCAGGCAATGGTCAACGCTTCGTTGAGTGAGGGATCCTTCCCTGCCTCCTTGAAGGAGGCGATGGTGAGGCCTCTCCCTAAGAAGCCTGCCTTGGGCCCAGCCATTTTGAATAACTTTCATCCTGTCTCCAGCCTTTGCTTTGTGGTGAAGGTTGTTGAGACCGTGGTGGCTAGTCAGCTTCCGGGGTTCCTGGAGGAAGCTGATTACCTAGATCCGTTCCAATCGGGTTTCAGCCCCGGGTACAGCACGGAGATGGCATTGGTCGCACGGGTGGATGATCTCTGGAGGGCTCATGACAGGGGATATTCCTCTGTCCTAGTCCTATTAGATCTCTCAGTGGCTTTTGATACCATCGACCATGGTATCCTACTGTGATGCCTCGGGGGATTGGGGGTGGGAGGCACCGCTTTATGGTGGTTCTCCTACCTCTTGGGTCGCTCACACGTGCTGGCAGGAGGGCAGAGGTCAACCCCAGGCTCCTCGCCAGGTTCCCAGGGGTCGGCTTCTCCCTCCTGTTCAACATCTATATGAAGCCACTGGATGAGATCATCTGTTTTGAGGTATCATCAGCATGCTGATGATACCCAGCTTTTTATCTCCACCCCAGACCAACTCAGTGATGCCCCTCACTCGGATGTCTGCTGCCTGGAAGCAACTGGATCTGGATGGGGAGGAACAGGCTCCGGCTCAACCCGCCCAAGACTGAGTGGCTGTGCATACTGGCAACTCGGATGATCCAGGAGGTTCCATCGTTAGGCATGGGGGGAGAGGTGTTGCCCCCTGTGGATAGGGTTAACTTGGGTGTCCTCCTGGATACACGGCTCAGTTTGGAGGACCAGGTGGGAGCGGTGACCAGGGGGGCATTTGCCCAGGTTCGCCTGGTGCACCAGTTGCCTCTATCTGGACTGAGATGCCTTGGCGACGGTTACTCATGCCAACGTCCCCGAGTTGACTACTGCAATGCTCTCTATGGGGCTGTCCTTGAAGACCACGCAGAGGCTTCAACAGCAGAATGCAGCCACGCTGGAGTGATGGGAGTATCCTGATACTCCCATATTACACCCCTCCCGCGCCGAGCTACATTGGCTGCCGGTTGCCCTCCAGGTGCGATTCAAGGTGCTGGTACTTACCTATAAAGCCCTACATGGCTTGGGGCCGGGTACTTAAGGGAACGCCTCTGCCAGCATCGAGTGCCCATCACACTGTGCTCCCCAGATAGGCCTCCTTGGGGTGCCATCAGCCAGACATTGTCGGCTGGGCCCCCTGTGGGAGCCACACTGTGGAATCAGCTGCCCCTGGAGCTGCGATTGGCCCCTGACCTCTGCTCCTGCCGCGGCCTGAAGAGGTGGCTATTTAAACAAGCCAGCCTGGACTGAGGGGGGATGGTTTTTAGTTGTTTTAAATGTTAGTGTCTTTTGTGGGTTTTAGACATTGTTTGGCTTGGGTTTAATAACTTTTAAATAATTTTAAACTTTTGTATTGTGTGTTTTTATGATGTGAGCTGCCCTGAGTCCTTCGGGAGATAGGGCGGCCTACAAGTACAAACAAACAAACAAACAAACAAACAAATAAATAAATAAATAGCACAGCTCAGAATCTGAGGGGAAAAAGCCTTAGACTTTTTAATAGCACAGAGAAAGATAGAATGGAGAAAGGTCAGTAATAGGTCAGAGAAAGGTCAAAGTCTTCAGCCAAGTCGGTGTGCTGTACCATTGACCGTTGACCATTACCTACAGACAGGATGACATTGGGCCAATCACCAGAGACTGAGAGTTCTAGTCCCATCTTAGGCATGAAAGCTGGCTGGGTGACTTTGGGCCAGTCTTTTTCAGCCCTACCCACCTCATTGGCTGTGGAGGAGGAAGAAGGAGTATTAGATATATTAACCACTGTCGGGCTCTACATCTTACCAGAATCCTGAAGCCCGACATTACAGCTGTACCTTGGAGCTGTGAATCCCTGATCTGCACTTCGAGTTCAGCATTGCAACTTGGCAGGCAGCAAACCAGACCAGCAGAGAAGGAAGGGAGGGCTGTGGGTGACATTTCACAGCCTCAGAAGTCAACTTCGGAATGTGGGAGGGCTGTGTAGCCTTGGAACTCCGATGGATGTTTTGTTTTTGCAATGTTTGGCTTTAACACAGTGCTGCGATTGAAGCAAAGTGATCATGGCTATTTAGGATACTAATGGGAGGGAGGAATGTAATATTAGCTTAGGTGTGGTGTAATTAGGAATGGGGTGGTGGTGTGGATGAGTAGATAATGGGTGGATTAGGGTGGGGTGGAGGTAATTGGGCAAGGATGGATAAAACAATGTTGGGAGTTAACTGTTTTCAATGCTGACTTTACACGGACATCCATTGTCACAGCTATTGCCACGATTGTGAACAAAGCAATAAACTCTTCAATTTCAACTCTACAAGTGTGAGTAACATGGTTTATTGATTGAAGTCTCCAGTTCTTGGCAGAGATCGACAGAAAGTCAGCATTCCCTTATTTTACTAGTAAGACTCAATTGTGGTTAGTGGCAGTGATAAAGGAAGGATGGCAGAAGGGACAGATCCCAAATGGCCTGTGGAAGAAACAGCTGAGGAGGCAGTGGAAGGCTTTGTAGACAGCAGAAGCCCTTTGGAGCAAGAGGAGGAGAAAGAAGAGGAACAAACTGTGATAACCCCTGAACCATTAGTGGTTCGTCTAAGGTTCAAAAAAAGAAAAGAAAAGAAAAGAAAGGAGTGAAATTGAGTCTGCCTGGTGGAATAGGTGTAGGAGATAAAGACACCAATGGAGATAAATCCCAGACACTGGATTGGAAGGTGAAATGTTGGCCTGGTGTGGGAGATAATAAATGGACTGTTCCTGGGAGTGACACTTTGGATATATTATGTTTACAGTTTGGTGAAATGACTGTTAGGGATCTGCCAATTAGGAAGTCGTGGCCTCCAAGGTACAGTTCTGTTTCTGCCGGGGACCCATTATATAGTTCCAGCCCTATGGGTTTACATGATATAGATACAGATCAGGGTTTGGAACATTCCAGGTTAGGGTCAGGGAGGCCGGACAGTATCCATAGGACATCCCAGCGTGGTACTAGTAGACCCAAGGATGTTAAGTCTTCAGATATAATGGAATGGAGCTTGGAACAGGAACCTGGACCTATATGGCATAGTTCTCAGGGGAGTGTGGAAGGGGACCAGAGAGAAGGGTCTAACATAATACCATGGGTGGCCCAGTACAGGGAAGTGGGTCCCTCCCCTGAATGCTGTGTTTGATGGAAATGCCAATAAAGTGGCAGTTTTTTTAGGACAGGTTATTATTATTATTATTATTATTATTATTATTATTATTATTTATTGGACTTATATGCCGCCCTTCTCCCAAGCGCTCAGGACGAAATTACAAGGCATGGGTCAGTGAGGTTGGCATTTTACTTTGTAGAGAAGGTACCCACTGTATGGTGTTTAATCTTCCACCACAACCTTGGCTTCCTGATATAAGAGACTTTTTTTTTAATTACATTTATATGCCACCCTTCTCCGGAGACTCAGGGCGGCTTACAATTTTTGGGATACAACCCAGTGTGCTCAGCAATAGCCTTCATTCCATTGTATATGCCTGCTTATTTCTAAGCGGCATTTTTACAAGGTCAGCTAATTGCCTCCAACAATCTTGGGTCCTCAATTTACCTACCCTGAGAGGATGGAAGGCTGAGTCAACCTTGAGCCTGGTGGGATTCGAGCCTACAGCAGCTGTAGGCAGCTGGAACTTAAGTGCAGGCAATTAACAGCCTGAGCCACCAAGGCCCTGGATACTAAAGCATGCACAACATGCTTTAGTAGGGCTCCTTTGGGTGCCGCTCATGCACTCAATGTCGCTTGGCGGTCCCTGGGAAGGGCCTATTCTGTATGCCCCTCCCTATGAAACCAACTACCTCTGGGACTCCGTTAGGCCCCTGACCTCCGTACCTTCCACCATGATCTAAAAACTTGGCTCTTCGAACAGGCTGGGCTGTGCTGACCTTCGGGGGTGGAGGTTAAATTTAGTTAGGATTGGTGGGTTTTAGTTCAATTTGGCTTTTAATGTTTAATGTTATTTTTACATAGTTAATTTATTGTTGGGTTTTAGTTGTCAGCCACCCCGAGTCCCTTTGGAGAGAGGGTGGCATACAAGTCAAATAACATAAATAAATAAATAAATAAATAAATAAATAAATTATTGTTGTCAATGGACACTGAATTGCAGGTTATTTTTTCACCTGATGCAACTGCCCAACAAATTTGGGCTCAATTAGCAGCATGTTACAGGCCTGTTTCAATTGAATCTACATGTTTCCCAACCTGGACTGAACTGGGGGTTGGTTCAGCAGAACCCTTCCAGGTTCCCGCCCGAACCGACAGCCCACCCCACTCCCTAACCCCTTTAAACCATTAATTAAAAATGCTAATAACCTCCCCTTACAACCCCTTTTAAATTTATACCCCTTGGTTGTACCATGTCACCTCTCGGGATCCCAGGATCCGTCATCAAGGTAGGCTCTTGAAAGTCTGGCGGGCCACTTCAGGGACAGGGGGACATTCCTGAGGGCCCGTAGTTCCGCCAATGTGTAAGTCATTAAAATGGTAAAAAGTCATAAAATACTCCATAGAAAGGAGTGGGAGGTAAAATTAGAGTCAGCTGGTAAAAAACATCATGTCCAAGCACCATACCATTTCCCTCTGACAGCCCTCTCATGGCAAGTCAAGGGGGGACCAGAGTCCACAACGGTCCAACCACCGCCCTCTCACCATGGTGGTAAATTCTCCATGCCGGGGCGGCTGGGGTTGAAGAATCAGTCACTGCTGCCCTCTCACCACAGCAGGCTGAAACACAAACCCTCATCATCCTCACACCACAATGGGGGCACAACCCCCACCGGCCTGAACAGATGTATAGGGGGGAACAAAAAGGGGTCCCAAGATGTAAAGCCTCTGATGGCATCCGGCAGCGTCCCAACACTTGGAAGGGAGACAGCCAAACCCAGAGGCAGCAGGCAGCAGGTAGTCAGCAGCGAAAAAGGCCAAGCAACAAACAGTAGCCGGAAAGAGCCAGCCAGGACTCAGCCCAGCTGCCAGCTCATAAGGTCACACAGGGCAGGGGTCTTCAAGCACCCCAGCCAGATGCAGCAACAGGCAACAGGCACCTCCAACAAACAGCTTCAGGCCATGGACCTTGGTCCTCGGGTCCTCCACAGGGGGGCTCTCCTCCGATCTTACTCCAGCCCCCGCCAGGACTCCCACCCAATGGCCCGACAGCCCACACTGGTGCCCTTGCCATCCTCCATCGCCTCCTCCGGCATGCCACCACAGCATCAACGCCTAACGCTATCATCACCGCAGATGGAGATGCTGACCGAAGAGAGCCAGCAACACCTCGTCTTCTCAGCCACCCCCATCCGCGACAGCAAGCATCGACCCCCAAAAGCCCCAGGTAACAAGTCCAGGGGTCGGGTGGCAGAAACGGAGCCCCTACCCCCCCACAGCCCAAAAAACCCACTCCCCCATGGCACTCACAAACAGCAGACCGCCATTATCGAGACATGCGCAAACCATTTTGACTTATATGGTCATTGTTACCCGTCTCATTGGTCAATGGTCATAGCAGTTACAGGTGTATTGCAGGGGGAGGCTAGTGACTGGGCAGCAGATATGCACCGCAAGAGATCAGAGGCGTTATGCGATATTGGAGTTTTCCTGGGGGCTCTACGATCTTGGTTTGAAGACAAATCCACAGAACAGCAAGCAGAAGATGATCTCTTGGGCATAAAACAAAAAGGCCAACCAGCTTGCAAATATGTGCATGAATTTAGACAATTAGCTGGGAAGTTCACATCATGGCCTGAGCATTTATTAATCCATTTGTTTAGGGATGGCCTAGATTATAAACTAGGTCAGGCTTGTTTGTACAGGGTTTTGCCCAGGACACTTCAAGAATGGTACCATACTGCCATAGAATTGGATAATGGATTACGCAGATTATGTCCTAAACCAGAAGTCACATCGAGGATATGTAAAATGGGGCTACAAGGACAAAAACCCGGAATACGAGGTGTATCCCCAATTCAGAATCAAGGTACCAGAGGAGTGTTTAAGTGTTTCCGATGCAACTTACCTGGACATCGAATGTTAGACTGCCCTATACCACCTTTAGCAACACCACGTACATCTCAAGATACTCCCACTTTAAGTGCAGGAAGATCATAACCTAAAGGTTGGCCAATTCCAGAACGGTCTAGGCGATTGGAGAACTCATTACAAGGGGGACGAGTGTTGGACAGTGAAAAAATAGCTGAACATCCTATAACTGAACAAAGGGATTTTGAAACAAGAGGCGGCTGGCAATGATCCAATGGTAGGTATGCCAATACGTCCGTTTATAATACCTGTCGCTCTATGGAATAGAAGGACAAATCAAGGGATTAAATTGGGTGCATTGATTGATTCCGGGTGTACACGTTGTTTAGTAACCCAGGCAGTGGCGGACAAATTAGGGCTCAGGGTAATAAAATTAGTCAACCCAATTAAATTTGAGCAGGTGGATGGGTCCTTATTGGGAGGAGTTCCTGCTACACATCGTACTGAATATATTAAACTGGTGATGGGTGAACACTGGGAGTGGATCTCATTGGTGGTGGTGCCTCATATGACAGAAGCCCTAATATTAGGATTGGCTTGGCTGGACAAGTGGGAGCCAACCATTAAGTGGGAAGGAGGCTTTCGCAAGATACGTTTGGCCATAGGACCATCGCCATTACAAAACGATCAGCCATCTGAGACATCTGTAAAGATACTTCAAGGTAATGAATCAACCATCCCAAAACCTAAATATCCTCAGTAATATAAGGACTTAGCAGAGGTCTTTAGTGAAGATGGCACTGACTGACTGCCTTCCCATAGACCAACTGATCGTGAGATAGAGTTAATTCTGGGAGCCAACTTACCAAAACCTCATATGTATTCCATGACCCCCAAAGAAATGGAAGAAATGAGAAAGTATGTTGACAAGAATCTAAAACGTGGATTTATTACACTTAGCAGGTCTCATATAGCCGCTCCAGTATTATTTAGGGAAAAGAAAGATGGCGGTTTGCATCTATGTGTTGACTTCAGAGGTCTTAACACGATATGCGTTGAACCTCTATACCCACTCCCATTGATAAAAGACTTGTTATGTACATTGGCACAGGACTGTATTTTTACCAAACTGGACTTACGGGAGGCATACTATCGGGTACGCATCCGTGCTGGGGATGAGTGGAAAACCACTTTCAATTGCCCATTGGGAAGCTATCATTTTAATGTCATGCCATTTGGATTACAAGGAGCTCCTGCAGTTTTTATGCAATTAATAAATGGCATATTGCATGAACATTTATATCGGGGAGTACTTGTCTACTTGGCTGATATTCTAATAGATACAAACACTATGGAAGAACACATTCAGCTAGTATGACAAGTTCTTAGAAAACTGTTAGACGCACACCTGTATGTTAAATTATCCAAATGCGAATTCCATTCCACTAAATTAGATTACCTAGGATATCTCATTTCAGTAAATGGTCTTGAAATGGATCCGAACAAAGTTTGTACGGTGTTGGAATGGCAAATCCCGCATACAAGGAAACAATTGCAAAGTTTTTTGGGCTTTGCAAATTTTTATAGGCAATTTATTCCAAAGTTCACAGATATTGCTCTTCCCTTAATGAATTTGTTGAAAACAAAGAATGTCAGTAATAAACTGATCAAATCAAATGAGGAGCTGTTATGGACAAGTGAGTGTCAAAAGGCATTTCATAATTTAAAAGTACTGTTTGCAACCGAACCAGTTCTTAAACATCCAGATCCTGCTAGTCCATTCATAATTCAGGCAGATGCTAGTGATGTTGCAGTATTTATTTATTTATTTATTTATTTATTTATTTATTTGATTGTATGCGCCTCCAAAAAGGACTCAAGGCTCACAGCTAAAAACCACACAATACATTAATTAAATAAAACCATATTAAACAAATCAAGTCAAATTCATATAAAACCCCCACAATTTAAAACAAAATCACCCCACCCCAGGAGGTCAGCAGCCCGACTGTCCAAACAGCCAGGTCTTTAAGTCATGGTGGAAGGTGCAAGATCAGGGCCAAACGGAGCCCCAGGGGAAGCTGGTTCCACAGTGGGAGCTGCCACAGAATAGGCCTTCCCTGGGACACCGCCAAGTGACACTGGGTCACAGACGGTACCCCAAGGAGCACCTGTCTGCTCGCATTACAGGGTGGTTGGCATTCATGCCGCAGGAGTCGCTCGAAATACCCTGGACCCATGCCTTGTAGGACTTTGAATGTTAATACCAGGACCTTGAATCTCACTCGGAGGGCAACTGGTAGCCAATGCAGGTCACGCGAGGGGTGTAACATGGAAGTACTGGAAGCTCCCATCACAACCCCAGCGCCGCATTCTGCACCAGCTGAAGCCTCCGGATGGTATGCAAGGGCAGTCCTAAATAGAGATCATTACAGTAGTCGAAGGAGAGATGACAAGTGCCTGAGTGATCGCAAGCAGGGCATCTCGGTCCAGATATGGGCTGAACTGTGAACCAGCCAGACCTGGGCAAAGGCCCCTGGCCATGGCTCCCACTTGCTCCTCCAACCTGAGCTGTGAGACCAGTAGGACCCAGATTCAGTGCCCCGAGAGGTAGGAGGAGAACCACCATAAACAAAGATGCCTCCCACTCCCAACCCCCAGATGCCGCTGACAGGATACCATGTCATGGTATCAAAGCAGCTGAGAGATCTAACATGACTAGGACAGAGGAGAATCCTCTGTCCCAAGCCCTAGAGAGAGACTATCAATCAGTGACCAATGCCATCTCCGAAGTTATACCCGGGCTGGAAGCCTGATTGGTATGGATCCAGTAGGGGCAGTACTTTTGCAAAAGAACCAAGAAGGAACATTACAATCATGTGTATATACATCCCAAAAATTAAACCCAACAGAGAGAAATTGGGCTATATGGGAGAAGGAGGCATTTATGTCCGGGATGGGCACTACTTTACATGGCTTACATTTGTTAGAGGGTAGTTCACATCTGTTTGAGGTATGGACAGATCACAACAATTTGGAAGCATTATAAAATCCGAGGAGATTGTCTCCAAAACAGGGTCGATGGGCTATATTTCAGACGTTTTACATTCATTTTAAAATACATTCCTGCTGGAAAAATTTTTATGGCAGATGCCCTATCAAGGCTACCTCAATTCAACAGTCACTGGGAAGAAGTAATACAACCACTAATTCCCAGCAACGATCATATAAACTCATTATGAATGACGATTATGACAACAGACCTTCCAGAGGTGCTAGCGAAAGATCCATGGTTGTCTGCAAATAAAGATCAGGTTACAATGAAAGATGGCATAACCTGGCGAGGGGAAACATTGTATGTACCAGAAATATTACGTTCTATAGTATTGAAATGTCATGATACCAGACAAACAGATCATTACGGTTTCCTTAAGACTTTACATTTAGATAGAAGACAGTTTTGGTGGCCATCTATGAGACTTGATATTGAAAAATATTTGAAAGAATGTTTGGTATGTGCGACCACCAAAATCCAAATTGGTAAGCCTTCTGGATTGCTACAAACGGTAGCCAAACCCACAAGACCATGGGAGGAGATTGGAATGGATTTTATAGTAGATCTACCCAAAAATCAGGGATATACAGTCATTCATTCATTTATTTATTTATTTATTTATTTATTTATTTATTTATTTATTCGATTTATATGTCACTCCCTCTCCTAAAAGGACTCGGTGGCTCACAGCTAAAATACAACAATAACAATAAATTACCTAAAAACATATTAAACAATTATAAGCCAAATTGGAATTAAAACCCCAAAGTTAAAATAAACAAACCCCAAAGAGTCAGCACAGCCCGATTGTAGAAACAGCCAGGTTTTTAACTCGCTGGAAGGTGCAGAGATCGAGCCAGCCGAGCTCCAGGAAGAAGATTCCATAAAGTGGGGGCCGCCACAGAGTAGGCCCTCCCCCGGGTCACCGCCAAGCGACATTGAGTCATGGACGGCCCCCGAGGAGACCCCGCCTGTGCACCCGCACAGGGCGTTGGTATTTGATGCTGGGAGGAGTCGCTCGTAAATATCCTGGACCCATGCCATGTAGGACTTTGAATGTTAACACCAAAACCTGAATCTCACCCGAGGGCAACCGAAGCCAATGCAGGCCGCGAGGAGGGGTGTAATATGGGAGTATCGGAAGCTCCCATCACTACCGCGCTGGCCGCATTCTGCACCAGCTGAAGCCCCGAAAGTGGTATGCAGTCCTAAATAGAGAGGTTACAGTAGTCGAAGT
>SOZL01000007.1:483786-554271 GCA_009733165.1 Naja naja | reverse complement strand
GTCATTTGGACAGTAATTGATTTGTTTTCAAACAAGCTCATTTCATTCCATGTAAAGGCTACCCTCAGCAAAATGATTAGCTGATTTGTTTATAAGGAATGTGTATCGATTGCATGGAGTACCAAAACGAATAATCTCAGATAGAGGACTCCAGTTCATACTCATTTTGGAGGAATTTATTCAACTTATTGGCTCATCACAAGGACGGGTACTGCACTCATCCATGTACTAATGGAGCAGCTGAAAGTGCTAATGCAGCTATCGAGCAATATTTACAATGCTATATAAATTATCAGCAAACCAATTGGGTTCATACATTATCATTCGCTGAAGTGGCTTATAATAATAGCGTTCATAACAGTACTGGATATACTCCCTTTCGAATAGTGAACGGGATGGATTTTATTCCTATTCCAGAATGGCCCCATGCTATCTAAACCAATCACCACCACTAAATGGAGTGAAGATATGCAAGCTCATTGGAAAGCAGTCAAAAACGTGTTGGTCAAATCCACTGAAAAATATAAAAAATATGCAGACAAGAAACAATCTGAACACAAATCATTAGAAGTAGGAAAATGGGTATACCTATCCACAAAATATATTAATTTGGGTTTACCATGTGAAAAACTGGGCCCAAAATATATTGGTCCATTTCAAATACTTCATGATTAACTCCAGTTACAATCCATTTACACCATCATGGTTTAAAAGGATTCATCCCATTTTCCATGGTAGCTTGCTGAAGCTGGCTGACATGACATGGCTTGAACCTTGCTTAAAGTGCCCAGGGCCCATTAGGGATGCTTATTATGAAGTAGAGGACATCCTTGATTCCTCGAACTACCCAGGGGTCCTACAATACCTAGTGAAATGGAAAGGATATCCGTGGCAGACGCTTCTTGGGTGACATCTGCAGATATGTCAGCCCCAAAATTACAAAGACTATTTTATCGCAACACCCTACCAAAGCAGGGGAGAGGGAAGAAATCTATCAAAAGAATTTTATTAAAACTGTTAATTGTTTTCCAGGAGGATCCATGGTAGAGGGGCGGCATGTCGGCTCTACATCTTACCAGCATCCTGAAGCCCAACATTACAGCTGTACCTTGGAGCTGTGAATCCCTGATAGCTGTGAATCCCTGATCTGCACTCGAAGTTCAATATTGCAACTTGGCAGGCAGCAAACCAGACCAGCAGAGAAGGAAGGGAGGGCTGGGTGACATTTCACAGCTTCAGAAGTCAACTCGAATGTGGGAGGCAGTGAGCCTTGGAACTAGATGGATGTTTTGTTTTTTTGCAATGTTTGGCTTTAATTACAGCAAAGCTGCAATTGCAGTGATCATGGCTACAGGATACTAATGGGAGGGATGAAACGAATATTAGCTTAGGCATGGTGTAATAGCACAGGCATGGATGAGTAGACCTACCGGGATTAGGGTAAAGCAGAGGTACTGGGCAGGGATGGATAAAACAATGTTGGGAGTTAACTGTTTAATGCTGACTTTACACGGACATCCATTGTCACAGCTATTGACGACAGAACGTACAAAGCAATAAACCCTTTCAATTTCAACTCTACAAGTGTGAGTAACATGGTTTATTGATTGAAGTCTCCAGTTCTTGGCAGAGATTGACAACCACCTTGAGTTATTTATAAGGAAGAATAATCAAGGTGGGATTTTACAAAATTCTAAGTTTTGGATGACGCTTATACCCCTTGATACAATTTTTAGTCAGAAAAAATGTACCAGATTCCAGATCTTTTGCATTGTTGGTCATTTGACTCAATGGGTTCATCTCTTTTGAATTAATATGTTCTGCAGTAGATTTACAATACAGTACTGGAGTGTTGGAAGAAATATCAACCTGGGTTCAGTTCCAAGTAGGGAGAGACACTGGAAACATGGAGGCTGGTTGGAAAGATGGTTTAATGGTGAAGCAGAACCACCTAACACGTGTGATTGTGGGTAGCTGAACACATGGAGCAGAGAGAAGGGTATTTATACCCTGTCTTGCACTTTGAACTTGAGCTTCCTGTTCCTGTGGCAACAGCATGCATTTTATTGGTTGCTGTAGTCAGACTCCCATGTGGAGTTATGGTTGTCTGAATCAACCTTGGGCTGATGTAATATCCCCAGGTGCCATGTGGTAAGCTCTGCTGCTAGATGGGTAGAGGGCTAATCCTATTATGTCCTGAGGGTGTAGGTCTTTTGTCTTGTAGATAGGCTGGCACCAAAAAAGCTGCTGGGGGCAGGGAGCTGAGGCTGAGTTTCTGTTTCCTTTAAGATTTTTATTTCTCTTTTAGGGGAAATATTCTGCCTTTTTAATATTTCCTAGAATATTTCATTCTTCTAGGAGAGGGATGGGTGCTAATTTTCTACAATCCCCCCTTTGGGCCATAAAAGTGTGGAAGCTGTTGAACACCTTATCTGGCCCAAGATTAGGAATTGATCTGATCTGGGAGACTTGATTGGTGCTTTTTATTTTTCTGATGCAAAGGGGAAGGCATTGATAGAGGCAGCAGAAAATGATTCCTTCAGTGGCTCCCAAAAGGAGAGCTTTCAACTCATGAAGGTCTAGCAACCAGGGGGAAAGTTCTGGAAAGAAATTTACAGTATCCAATTTTCTATGCCAATTATTTTCAGAGGTTTGATGTCACTTCCTGTGAGCTTACAGTCAGGTTTCAAGCAAACACAAGCTCCAAAATTCTTCACAACCATGTTGTTAGCCTCCGTTTGGTCTCATAGGAAGTCTAGCAATAAACTATGTTACTCACAGGGTTTTGTGAATAGATACGTTTATTTGCGCTCATTTCCTTCAAACATGGCAACAACGGTAATTCTGGATAAAGTCAGCGCTGAGATCATCTGCATCTCAGCGCTTTTTATCATGTAGCCCCAGCCCGTTTATCTAACTAACTTCTGCCCTCCTCATTAGTCCTACGCGCTGCCTCCCCGCAATTCTAAACACAACTAATCTAACAGGCAATATGCTGTTCATATCCCGAGCCGCAGTTCCGCCCCCAAAGATTCCTGCAGTACCGCCCCAAGAAGTCCTTGTGCCTCGTTCCAGTGAATGAGAGCAATCAGAGCGCTAAACCTTCTCCCATCCCTTTCCCTGTCAATTGGTTGTGCTGATACAGGAGAGATGAGTCGAGCCTGTATGGGAACTTCAGGAGTGGAAGATGTTCCTCGACCAAAACAACGCATCGGAAACGGCAGGAGGCTTCCTCCCCAACCAAGATAACATGTTGGGCTTCACTCCAGAGGACGAATCGGTAGGATTGTTGAAGCCCGACAGGTGGCCCCCTCTACCATTGTTCCTTCTGTAACAGAAAGGTTATGATTAGTAACATGTATACATCTTACTTCATCCCTCCCACCCGCTTTTGTGGGGTATTTTATATGGAATTGTCATCTCAGACAAGGCGCAGATATATCAGTATGCAGTATCCACGATGCATCCGCTAATGGGTAACCTGTCCACCGAACTAGATATTGCAGTACTCCACCTCTATGACGTGAATCGAGTATTTTATCAATCTTGTAATGATCATCATGAACTGGTCCTGGGGTGTGCAGTCTAGGTTCTTGTCATGTCATATCTGCAGGTTTTAGAAGACTGATATGAAATATGGGATGAACTCTTTTAAACCGAGAAGGAAGTTGAAGACCAACTGTAACAGGATTTATCACTTGTACAACTGGGAATGGTCCAATGTATTTTGGGCCTAGTTTTTTACTGGCGAGACCTAGGTGTAGGTATTTAGTTGATAGATGCACCCAATCTCCAACGTTATATTGTGTCTGTGCAGATTTTTTTTATCAGCTGGGGTTTTATATGCTTTCTGCGCTTTTTTAAAGGTGATTCAAACTGAGTCCCATTGCTTACGTACTTTATCTGCCCAGGTAGTGGTAGTGTCTGATTCTTGTTCTAGTTTCTTATGAGGCCATTCAGGTATGGGTACAAATTCCATACCACTGACTATCTGGAAGGGGGAATAACCAGTACTGCTATGTACCGTATTATTATACGCTATCTCAGCATACGGTATTAGATCTACCCAATTATTTTGTTGATAATTAACATAGCAACGGAGATACTGTTCGATGGCAGCATTAGCTCTTTCAGCCACTTCATTAGTAGCTGGGTGATACGCTGTACTCAACACTTGTGTTGAGCCAATCAAATGTATAAATTCCCACCAGAATTTTGAGGTGAACTGTACTCCCCTATCAGATATTATTCTTCGAGGCACTCCATGTAACCGATAAATATGTTGTATAAACAATTCTGCTAACTTTTTAGCTGATGGTATTCCCTTAACATGGGATAAAATGTGCCAGTTTGGAGAACAGGTCAATAACAGTCCATATAACCGTGTATCCATGGTTATCTGGTAAATCAACTATGAAGTCCATTCCAATGTCTTGCCAGGGTTTCGTTGGTTCAGACACTGTAATAACCCTGCTGGCTTTCCAATTTTAGTTTTATTTATTACACAGACAGGACAGGATTTCACATAATTTTCTATATTTAATCTCATACCTGGCCACCAAAATTGTCATTTTGCTAAATGTAGAGTTTTTAGTAACCCATAATGTCCTGCCTGTTTAACGTCATGGCATTTTTTTAATACTATTGATCTTAACATGTTTGGCACATATATTTTAGCTCCTCGCCAGGTGATCCCATTTCTCATTTCTATTTGGTTTTTATTATTTGTTAACCATTGATCTTCTGCTAATATTGTAGGTAAGTCTGTTGTAAGTATTGTGGTTTGTAACGATTCTATCCTATTAGTAGCCAGTATTAATGGTTGGATTATATTCTCGTGCACACTATTATACTGAGGAAGTCATGATAAAGCATCCGCCATAAAGTTTTTCCCTGATGGAACATATTTTAATGTGAAGTTAAACCTTTTAAAAGATATCGCCCAGCGAACTTGTTTCAGTGACAACCGACATGGATTTTGGAGCGCTTCCAAATTTTTATGATCGGTCCACACCTCAAATGGTTGTGAACTTCCTTCCAATAGATGTGTCCAGGTAAGTAATGACCAGCAAACGGCAAAAGCTTCCTTCTCCCAAATTGCCCAATTTTGTTCAGCTGGACTAAACTTCCTAGATGTATAAGCACATGGTTGTAAATTGCAGCAATACAGCCCCCACCACTACATCATTGGCATCCGCTTGAATGATAAATGGTAGAGTTACATCTGGGTGTTTCAATACCGGTTCTTGTGCAAACAGATTTTTTAGGTTATTAAACGCTGTTTGACATTGGTCAGTCCATTTCAATGTAGTGCTTGGTTTTGGATTTTCAACACCAATAGATTTAGTTTGTAATAAATCCATTAATGGCATAGCAACATCAGCAAAACATGGAATAAATTGTCTATAAAAATTTGCAAACCCCAATAAATTCTGCAGTTGTTTCCTGGTTTTTGGAGTTTGCCATTGTAACACCACTTCTACTTTTTTGAGGTCCATTTCCACTCCTCATTCCGAAATATGATAACCCAGATAATCTAGTTGTTTAGTGTGAAATTCACATTTCGATAATTTTACATAAAGTTGGGCATCCAATAGTTTTTTGAGCACCTGTCTAACTAATTTAATGTGTTCTTGCTTGGAATCAGAATAAATAAAAATATTCATCTAAATAAAATAAAACACCTCTATATAAATGTTCATGTAACACTTCATTTATCAGTTGCATGAATACAGCTGGAGCCCCTTGCAACCCAAATGGCATAACTTTATAGTAGTAACTACCGAGAGAACAATTAAACATCATCTTCCATTCACCTCCCTCTCGAATTCTTACTCTATAATAGGCCTCTTGTAAGTCAAATTTTGTAAATGTACATCCTTTGGCTAGTGTAGCTAGCAAGTCCTTCATTAAGGGTAATGGATACAATAGTTCTACACATATGGCGTTTAAACCTCGATAGTCTACATACAAACGCAATCCACCATCTTTTTTCTCATGGAATAACACTGGTGCTGCCATATGAGATCTTCCTGGAGTGATAAATCCTCTTTTTAAATTTTTGTCAATGTATTTTCTCATCTCTTCCAACTCCTTTTGGGTCATTGAATACATTCGTGGTTTGGGTAATGGCACTCCTGGGATCAATTCTATGGCACAATCCATAGGTCGATATGGTGGTAAACAATCAGTATCATCTTCCTTAAATACATTTGCCAAGTCTTCATACTCAATCGGATAGGCCTTTTGGGGAGCTGTTCGCTCTTCCACTTGCTTGGTATCATTGGATGGTCGATGTGAATCATCATGGCTGGGTGGATTAGGACCCACACCTAGACATAATTTACGATAACCCCCTACCCAGTGTATAGTTGGCTCCCATTTATCAAGCCAAGCTAGCCCTAAAACTAATGCTTCGCTCATGTGAGGAACCACCACAAAAGAAATCCATTCCCAGTGCTTCCCCATCACCATTTTAATGTATTCGGTTCTATGAGTTGCTGGAGCTCCACCCAATATAGACCCATCCACCTGTTCAAATTTAATAGGAACATCTAACTTCATAACTCTCAAATTTAATTTATCAACCACCACTTCAATTATTAAACACCTTGTGCATCCCGAATCTATCAATGCCCCCACCTTAATTCCCTGATTAGTCCGTTTATTCCATAAATAAACAGGTAAAATAAAAGGATGAATTGGCTTACTTACCATTGAGTCATCTGGCATCTCATTTTCCAGTTCATCTTCTCCCAAAGTAGTAGATGGCATAGCAGATCTTTCATCTTCAACTGGAATATCTGGCAAGTTGACAATTACTCCCTTCACCTTGTCCTGGTCATGCCAATCCCATCTACTTGTTTTAGTCCTACTCAATTCTGAACCAGTTCTGGGATCTTTTGTCACTGTCATAGGTGGAAGTGGACAATCCATAGCCCTATACCCTGTTCTGTCACAGCGAAAACATTTAAATGTTCTCCTAATATTTTGCGTCAAGATCGTTCTGGGTTGCGGTTTTGTACTCGATCCTATAAACTTTCATGGTTGCACAAATCCTTCCAGCCTAGGTTTCAACTGACATAAACCATCATCTAATTCTATCGGCACACGATACCAATCGGTCAATGTAGCATACGAACCTCTATATAGGCAAGCCTGATGTAGTTTAGGGTCCAGTCCTTCTTTAAATATATGAATCAATAAACTCTCCGGCAATGAAGGGAGTTTACCAGCCACTCGTCGGAAATCATTTACATAGTCTCGAGCTGTTCTCCCTTTTTGTTTCACAGCCAACAAATCCTCTTCTGCTTTCTTGTCTGCTGATGTATCTTCGAACTGAGTTCTTAATGCATCCAAAAATCACCCTATATCCCCCAATTCCTCCGCTCTATGGCGATATAAACCAGCTGCCCATTCATAAGCTTCTCCCACTAACACTCTGGTAATGGGCACTACCATGGACCAATTTGAATGGTAATAATGGGAGTAGAAATCAAAATGGTTTAATACTTGACCTAAGAAAACAGCCACTTTATTTGCAGTCCCATCAAACGTGGCTGATAAAGGAGGGGCCCCCCACCTCCCTGGTGCTTGACCTCCCCAATGGGTCCCATAATCCATGTCCTGTGGGTCTAATAATCGAGGTCTCATGGAATATCTATTTTCCTCCATGCCCCTATCCTCCAGTCTCCTAGAACATAAGTCTGACCGTTCCAATCCTCTCCCAACCTCAGAGTCCTGAAACCCTAATGGACTAGATGCACATAAAGGGTCTTTTTCAGGATGTAATGCTGGTTTACAAACTGAGTTCCTCCCTTCTTTTGCTTGTTTTAAAGTCACCTCCCTGAATTGCATCCTTAACATCTCTAACGTATCACTTCCTGGGACTGCCCATTGACTTTCATCAGACCCAGGCCAATGTCTCACTTTCCAATCCATTGGATGCTCCTTTTGCCTATATTCCTTCCCCTTTTCCTCCTTGTAACCATGACTAGGGTCACTTAATCTCACCTTAGTTGTTTTGGGTTTTATTACTGGTGGTACTGTTAATGGCCTGTCCTCCCTCTCTGTTCCCACAGTCTGTTGTTCATGGCTTTCCCCACCATCATTTTCAGCCACTTCTATGCCTTCCTCCACCATCCATTCTGGATCTGTGCCCGCTGCCATGATTCTCAGTAACCTGGCTTTCCAAAAATAAAGGTGAACGCTGACTTTCTGTTAGCCTCCGTTTGGTGTCGCACAGCAACAACGGTAATTCCAGATAAAGTCAGCGCTGAGATCATCCACATCTCAGCACTTTTTATCATGTAGCCCCAGCTCGTTTAGCTAACTAACATCTGCCCTCCCCATTAGTCCTACATGCCGCCTCCCCGCAATTCTAAACGCAACTATGTCAATTGGTTGTGCCGATACAGAAGAGATGAGTCGAGCCTGTATGGGAACTTCAGGAGTGGAAGATGTTCCTCAACCAAAACAACGCGTCAGAAACGGCAGGAGCGGACACTTCCTCCCCAACCAAGATAACGTGTCAGGCTTCACTCCAGAGGACGAATCGGTAGGATTGTTGAAGCCCGATACATGGTTTTCTTTTAAATAACTACAGGTTGCCCATTTCAAGGGTTGTTTCTTGAACCTGCCTTAGCTCTTACTTTTGTGAGGCCAAATTGAGGTAAGCCATTGTGCAATCCAGGCTATTTAGTATTTTTAAAATTACACACAATGAGCCCTGGGACTCCTACTCATGAGACCACCAGTGCAACATATCCTCCTTTACTGGGCAACATCATTTGTGAGTCACAATCAGGGCTTGGGGTTTGGAAATCTCTTTTCTGCTACTTCTTCAGTGAGGGAATTGCCTGAGGGGCATGTCCCCCTCCCCCATGGAATTGGCAGGGAGATATGACTGTTTGGGCCTTAGTGCCACAGAGCAAAAACCAACCTAGGGGAAGCTTTGTGTTGGAGGTAGGTGAAGGGGAAAACCTCTGTCTAATTCTGAATGGTGTGTCTCTCTGTGTGTGTGCATGTGTATGCAGCTACTTTTACAATACAGGCAATATGAACATGCTGGACAAATTTCCCTCCCACCAGACAGAAGTCCAAGGTGTTCAGAACTTGCTGTGCCAACCACTCCTAAATGCCATCCCTCCAAGAATCCATTTAACTGATTACAAAATAAATGAGACAAGAAAGAAAACCTTACCATGAATTTCCACCCTCCCACATAGTCTTTCCAGCTGTCTTCTGGGGATTGAAAAGATTCTTTTAGTTTTTACTTGTCCATCTCAGGGTCCTTTCTTTCATGTCTGCTGGGTGTCATTAGGCTTGGCTTTGTGGTAAGGGTGGTCAGTCAGGCTTCGGAAGGTCTGCTCCACTCTGGTTGCTGTGATAACTTTCAGGTGGGTGACTGGACCCAAACCCAATTCCTGGCTCAAATAGATGGAAGGTGTCCTCTGGAGGCAGCATCTGGATCAGTGTGCTATCAGGGTTCCAACAGATGCCCTAATTAAATCACGAGTCTCAAGCCAAGCTTAAAAAGAAATCCAGTTATTTATTAGGAGCTTCATGCCGGCACAGACCAGGTGGAGCCAACTCTGTCCTCAGTTAATTCATGCTTTGCCTCTGACCCTGTTTCCCCCTTCCCCCCAATATGTGTCATCAGTCACATTCCCCAACAAAGCAATTTCGTGGGTTGTAAAATCCCTCCCTCCAGCCACTGTGGGTTCCCATGGAGACGACCTTGGAGATTTGAGTGGAATGTGCCTTGTTTTGACTGAGATATCAGCTCCTTAAGGCAGCAGTAAAGTTCGCTCTCCCATCCCCCTTTCCTATGGCAACTTGAGAGCAGTTCAGAGATGCTTTGCGAGTTGACATTCAGTTCCCCTCACTTCCTGAAGGTGACCTGTACAAAGCAAAAACAATTTGAGTACAGATATAGATTTTAGGGTTGCAATTCCCGCCAGACTTGTTTGGATTGTCTGCATGGAACTTAGCTATGAGGCAGTCAGCTTGGATATTTCTACTCTTTACCCAAGATGCCTCTGATAAGGGATAGCCCTTCCACTTGATTAAGTAGTGGAGCTGTCTCCTGTGCCACCTCGAGTCGAGGATTCGTTGCACCTCATAATGGGTTTGCCCCCCTATGACTACTGGGTCCGGGGGCTCGTGGGGTAGTGGTCTCAGGGTTGACCTGACCATGGGTTTTAGGAGGCTGCTATGGAATACCAGGTGTATCTTCCCCAGCAATCGGGGCAATTTTAATTGCACCATCACTGGGTTGATGATCTTCACTATGGGGAATGGCCCCATGAACTTGTGTCCCAGCTTCTTACTGGGGAGTTTTAACCTCAAGTATTTTGTGGAGAGGTAGACTTTTTCCCCCAGCTGGAATGGTCATTGTGGGGCTTGATGTTTGTCTGCCTGTTTCTTATAGGTCTGTGCCAGTTTAGCTAGTGCCTTCTTGATGTTTTCCCATGCTGCTTTTAGCGTCGACAGTCAAGCTGATTGAGGAGGGGGGATCCCTTGGGTGTTCTGGCATTGGGACGAAGTCCATGCTGCTCACTATTTTAAACGGAGTTAGCCCCATGCTACTGTGAACAGGATTATTGTACGTGACTGTTGTGGTCCACCGGCAGCCTGCGGAGCTGGCAGCAGAGTCAGACAGTGTGGAGGAAAATGAGCCAGTCATGGAATCTGGGGAGGGCTCAGATGAGGGAGCTGCGTCCAACACAGAGATGGGGCCAGGGGCATCTGAGAGTTATGTGCTGACTCTGGAGCCTCCAGAATCTGTCATTAGTGAGGCAGAGGAACATTGGGGAGCCTGTTCCCAGTGCGCACTTGCGCAGAACTGCCAGAAGGCAAGAACAGTTAAGACAAAAGGGGCCACTCGGGAGTAAGGTGTGGAGATGATTGGCCCCTCCCGTAAGACATAAAGGAGGAGCAAAGGGACAGGAGCCTTTGCAGGAAGCAACTTTGTTCGTTCTGGTCGGTTTAAACTCTAAAACTCTGTGTTGACTTTGTGCTCCATTTGGCCTTGTACAGCTAATTGGCAATTTAGTCATTGGCAGCATTTCAAGGGAGATAAAGGTGGGTGCTTCTCAGCCTTATCCCGAAAGACTATGGCAGACTTCTGTTGGACTATTCATAAACTGTTTCGGACTCATTACGGGCTGTGAATGCATATAATTTACAGCCGTTGAAATAAAAACAAAGGTTTTGGGGAACAGCATGTGATTGTTACTGTCTCAGGAAGCCTTGGTCAGAACAGCTACCTCAACCAAAGGCAAGAGGTCCGCCCAATTGGACTGCTGATAGTTCACATAACACCTCAGATACTGCTCTACCATGGCATTCAAACGTTCCACCCCCACATTGGTAGCCGGAAAAGCTCAGCTAAGGTCCTGGGATGACCCAATAGACCGCAGAAACTCCCTCCAGAACTTAGCCGTGAACTGGACCCCTCTGTCTGAGATGATTCTTTGTGGCACTCCATGCAGGCTGTAGATATGTTTCGGGAACAGTTTGTCTAATTGGTGGGCTGAGGGTAGTCCACTGCAGGGTATGAAGTGTGCCTGCTTGGAGAATAAGTCAATCGCTGTCAAGATCACTGTATTCTCCCCGCTCTTTGGCAACTCCACAATAAAGTCCATTGCGATTTCCTCCCATGGGCGCATTGGCTCTGCCACAGGTTGCAGCAGTCCGGGGGAGGGGAGGGGTTCCTGGTCGTTTTTTCATAGTGGCGCAGTTGGTGCAGCTTTTCACATAACTGTCCACATCTCTTTTCATGCCGAGCCACCAGAATTGCCTCCATGCTAAGTGTAAAGTCTTTAGGAACCCAAAGTGGCCTGCCAATTTGACATCATGGCTTCATTGGAGGATTAGGGTGCATAGGGACTCTCGAACGTAGTTTCTTTTTTATACGTATATATATTTTTAGACAAACATACACAAACAAAACATAAAACATAAAACCATCTTCCAATTGCGTACATACAGTGTGTCGGCTGGTTACAAATTTTTTGTGCATCCTCTCCATAGTCCTCGCTTACAATTGTTTGTGTAGATTCTCATATTATCAATCTAATACATATTTTATTTTTATTTTTTATTTTTATTGGACTTATATGCTGCCCCATCTCCGACTGGGTGGCTCTCACAATTAAAACATACAAATACAATAAATAGATTAAAAAAGAATTAAACCATTGTGAAGTCCAATAAAGCTGAATTAAAGTTAAAACTATACCATACCCCCCAGGTCACAGCCCGACTTGGTCAAATAGTCCTGGTCAAATAGGGTTTCCATTGGGGAACCACAGCCGACATGATTCATTGGCGGGGGACAGGAGCCCCTGCTATATATGTATAGATTATTATCATTGTTAATCATTTATTTGACTAAACTATTATTCCTTCATGTTATGTGAGATATTCAAAATTTGAAATTAATTTATAATGTAACAATTCATATTATCATCCTAAATCCATCCAATAATAATACATCTTTATATTATATTCTGTATAATTCTATTCTCCTTATATTGTGAAATTCTACATATTTCGTTACCACATTTTTTTTCTAACCATTGATAAAATAAATCCCATATCTTATAAAATTGTTTATCTTCTTGTTCTCTAATTTCAAATGTCAGATTACTCATTTCAGCACATTCCATTATTCTCTTAATAACTTCCTCCTGCATTGGTATTTTCTCATTTTTCCAATTTTTAGCAAATACAATCCTAGCCGCTGTTAATATATTTACAATCAAATATTTCAATTCCCTACTGTATATTTCCAGTAAGATCCTCAATAAAAATATCTCTGGTTTAAAGTCTATGTGTTTCTTTGTCATTTTTTCCAACCATGTGTGGATTTTAGTCCAATATCTTTTAGCTTCTGCGTATGTCCACCACATATGGTAATATGAACCCGGTATCTGATGATATTTCCAACATTTTTTGGATTTATTCTTAAACATTCTTGCTATTCTTGTCGGGGGTAAGTGCCACCTGTAAAACATCTTATACAAATTTTCTTTATATGCTGTTGACATTGTCATTTTGTAATTTTGAGACCACAATTTTTGCCATTTCTCCAAATCAATCCCATGTCCAAAATTTTCCCCCCAAGCAATCATTGTTTCTTTAACTTGTTCTTCTTCTAGTTTAACCTCTAATAAATGTCCATATAGTTTTTTAATCACTTTTTCATCAGTACCTGTCAAAATTTTATCTAAATCAGTCCATTTATCATAAAAAACTTCTGTTTTAAGATCTTTGTCATATCTAGAGTGTATTTTTTTTTAATTACATTTATATGCCGCCCTTCTCCGGAGACTCAGGGTGGCTTACAATTTTTGGGATGCAACCCAGTGTGCTCAGCAAAAGCATATTTGTACATATGAAAACCAATTCATCCTTATACCTTGTTCTTCTAGTTCTTGCATAGATTTAAGTTCACCCTTTCCCTTCAATATTTCACCATATCTAACTGTTTGTTCCTTTTTATATGTTATTGGATATGAAAATGCTTCAATAGTCCATAACCAGACTGGAATTTTTAAATAATATTGTTTTTTAGTCTTTTCCCAGTTTAATAACAAAGCCTCTCGTATATAATGTCTTCTGAAATACCTTTGTGTTTTAGTTCCCTTGTACCATAAGAAGGCGTACCATCCCAACAACAAATCATGTCCTTCTAATGTCAATAATCTAGTATTTCTTAATGTTATCCATTCCTTAACCCACATCAAATTTGTTGCCTGATAATATTTATTTATTTTTATTTATTTTATTGGATTTATATGCCCCATCTCCAAGACTCACACAATTAAAACATACAATACAGTAATTATTTAAAAAAGAATTAAACAATTTAAGCCCAATAAAACCAAATTAAAATACTTAAAATTATCCCATGGCCCAGGTGAGGTAATCACAGCCCGATTTGGTCAAACAACCAGGTCTTTAAGTCACGGAAGGTGTGGAGGTCAGGGGCCAGATGGAGGTCCAGAGGCAGTTCATTCCATAAGTCAGGGACGCTACAGAATAGGCTCGCCGGGGACCGCCAGCCGACACTGACTTGCCGACGGGACCCGAGGAGTCCTTGCCTATGTGCCCTTGCAAGACGGGCGGGTGGCACTGATATCGGCAGGAGCGCTCCTTAAATATTGTGGACCCATGTCATGTAGGACTTTGAATGTTAAAGTCAGAACCTTGAATCTCACCCGAGTGCAACCAACCAATGCAGACCAGGAGGGGGTAATATGGGAGAATCGGTAACTCCCATCACCACCGGGCGCATTCTGCACCAGCTGCAACCTCCGGATGGTATGCAAGGGCAGTCCTAAATAGAGAGCATTGCAGTAGTCGAGTCGCGAGGTGACAAGGGCATGAATCCCCCTCGGCCTAAGGGCAGGGGCAACGCCACCTACCATGACAGCCAGATAGGGGCCAGCTACGACTCCCTCCGTTCTCCACTCTGGTGACTCCTGAGGCTGCTTTCCGGCTGCTCCTGGAGAAAGCCCCCCTTTTGGGGCAGTCATCCTACTGTGGCAGCCCCTCGACCAATGTAAAATTCGGGGCCAACAACAGCCGCAGCCGCCGTCCTCCGCCGCTTCAGAGGGTGCTGGGAGATCTAACACAAGGAGCCCAGTACCCTCGAGCCTCCACTTTCCGGTACGGCCATCCCTCGCACCGCAATCCCCAGCCAATCAAGGATCCACAGGGGGGTGTCGCCGGGCATCCCCGGTGCTCGCCGCCACCGCCGCCGGGGTTGTCGCCACATCCGCGACAAGCAGGCCAATTAGGCAGGCCAAATCCTCCTCTTGTTCTAGCATCTTGTAACAATTTTAATTTTATTCTCGCTTTCTTTCACTGCCAAATATACTTCACCACTATTTTATTTAAATTTTAAAAATAATCTTTCCCTAATCTAATTGGAATTGTCTGAAACAAATATAAAATTCTAGGTAATATATTCATTTTAATTGTTGATATTCTCCCTATTAGAGATAATTGTAAATTCTCCCATTTTGCCAAATCTGTCGCAATCTGTTGTTTGAGTTTAAGATAGTTATTCTCTTTAAGTGTACTGCATCTTGCTGTCAAATATATTCCCAAATACTTAACATTATTTGTGACCTGGATCTTCAAAACATCCGCCAATTCTTCCTTTTGTCTTACTAGCACATTCTTGGTCAAAATCTTCATTTTATCTTTATTTATTTTCAGACCAGCTACTTTTCCATATCCCTCTATCTTTTCTATCAATTTAAGTGCTGTTTCTAATGGATCCTCTAGAATAAAAACTAGATCATCTGCAAATGCTTGCAGTTTAAATTCTTCCTTTTTAATTTTCATTCCTTTTATATCTTTTTCTTCTCTAATATTGCTGTTTAACACTTTTAGAGTTAACACAAACAACAGAGGTGACAATGGGCAACCTTGTCTTGTCCCTTTCCTTATATCAATAGTATCTGTCAGCTCTCCCTCTATCATTACCTTTGCTGTTTGTTTATGATATATAGCTTCTATGGCTTGAATGAGTTTCTTACCACAGCCCATTTGCTCCAGCTGTAATAGCATAAATTGCCAATTCACATTGTCAAAGGCTTTCTGTGCATCTAAAAATATCAAAGACATTTGTTTTTCAGGATGTGCCTCATACTATTTATTTATTTATTTATTGTTTGGACTTATATGCTGCCCTACCTCCCGAAGGACTCAAGGCGGCTCACATCATAAAAATACACAATGCAAAATTTAAAAGTTATTTTAAAAGTTATTAAACCAAAGCCAAACAATACCTAAAACCCACAAAACTCTAAACCTAAAACATATAAAAACCCACTCCCCCCTCAGTCCAGGCCGGCTTGTTGGAAAAGCCATGTCTTCAGGTCGCGGCAGAAGGAACAGAGGTCAGGGGCCAACCGCAGCTCCAAGGGCAGCTGATTCCACAGGGTGGGTGCTCCCACAGAGAAGGCCCTACCCCTGGGGGTTGCCAGCCGACACTGTCCAGCCGACAGTACCCCAAGGAGGCCTTGTCTGTGGGAGCACACAGGGCGATGGGCAGTCGATGCTGGCAAAAGACATTCCCTCAAGTATCCCAGCCCCAAGCCATGTAGGGCTTTATAGGTAATTACCAGCACCTTGAATCTCACCCGGAGGGCAACCGGAAACCAACGCAGTTCGCATAGGAGGGATGTAATATGGGAGTATCGAGGTACTCCCATCACAACCCACGCGGCCGCATTCTGCACCAGTTGAAGCCTCCGGATGGTCTGCTAGGGCAGCCCCATATAGAGAGCATTGCAGTAGTCGACTATTCCAAAGTGTCCAGAATTATTCTCATATTATCTTTAATTTGTCGCTTTGGCAGAAACCCATTTTGATCAGGATGAATAAAGTTATTCAAATATCTTTTAAGTCTTTCTGCCAGTATTGAAGTGAAGATTTTATAGTCTCAGTTTAGCAGGGAAATAGGTATGTAGTTCTTAATTTGCCGTGGGTCGGCGTCCTCCTTTGGGACAAGTGTAATATATGCTTCTGACCATGATTTGGGTATCCTCTTCTTCAACATGATTTCATTCATAACTTCTAACAATGGAAGATTCAACGATTCCTGTAATGTCTTATATAATTCCGCTGGGGAGTCCATCTGGACTTGGTGCCTTTCCGTTGTTTTGTTTTTTAAGTGCTTCAGTTAACACCATCATTGTTATATTGCTTTCTAGCATCATTTCAGTCTCTTTAAGTATCTGGGGTAAATTCGCTTCCTGCAGGTATTGTTTATTTTATTTTTATTTTTAATTACATTTATATGCCGCCCTTCTCCGAAGACTCAGGGTGGCTTACAGTTTTTTTGGGATACAACCCAGTGTGCTCAGCAATAGCCTTCATTCCATTGTATATGCCTGCTTATTACTAAGCGGCATTTTTTACAAGGTCAGCTAATTGCCCCCAACAATCTTGGGTCCTCAATTTACCTACCCGGAGAGGATGGAAGGCTGAGTCAACCTTGAGCCTGGTGGGATTCGAGCCTACAGTAATTGTAGACAGCTGGATCTTAAGAGCAGGCATTTAACAGCCTGAGCCACCAAGGCTTAACTCTTTCATCGTCTATATTCTCTTGTTCATACAATTTTCCATAATAATCTCGTATAATTTTTTTCTTCTCTTTATTTCTATAGCAAACTTGCCCTTGGTCATCTATTAATTGCATTATTTTTCTTGATTCTCTCTCCTTTCTCAATTTGTATGCTAACCATCTACCTGGTTTATTTGCATCTTCGAAGTAGTTCTGTTTAGCACTTCTAATTTTTTGTGCTAGTTCCTCCTTTTCCATTAGCCCCATTTTATGTTTAATTGTGTCCATTTTTGATTTAATGTCCTTTTTTTGTGGCAATTTCTGTAACTCTTTTTCAAGTCTCTTGTAATCATCCTCTAATGCTTTAAAAGCTTGTCTTTTCATAATATTTCTTTTCCTTGTGTAATCTATTATCAAGCCTCTGGCATAAGCCTTCATTGTGTCCCAAAGATTCTGCATTGATGTATCCTCTTTTTTGTTTTCTTTAAAGAAGAAGGCCAATTCTTTCTCCATTTTCTGTACAAAGTCTTTTTCTTTTAATATAGTATTGTTTAGGGTCCATCTAGATCTTCTTCTTTGTCCTTTCCATTTAATTGTCATTGGATTATGGTAAGCCCAAGTACTTGTTTCTATATCAATTTCCTGTATATTAAGAATCAATTCTGTTGACATCCATATCATATCTATTCTAGACCATGAAGAGTGTCTATTTGAATAAAAACTGTATTGTCTTGTTTTAGCATTTCTTTCTCTCCATACGTCTTTTAAATTTATTTCATCTGTCATTTTAAAAAAGGATTTTGGAAGAATCTTTCTACTTTGCATTATTATTTTATTTATTTATTTATTTAATTGGATTTATATGCCACCCCATCTCTGGGGGGACTTGGGGCGGCTTACACAGGACTATATAAACAATAAATACAACATTTATCAAATTATCTAATCCAATTATAATAAAATCTAATTAAAATACCCTTAAATTAAAATTCCCAACCCTGCTCAGTCCAGGCCGGCCTGTACAAACAGCCAAGTCTTGAGATCACGGCGGAAGGAGCGCAGGTCGGGGCCAAACGCAGCTCTAGAGGTAGCTGATTCCAAAGGGTGGGCCCCCACAGAGAAGGCCCTCCCGGGGACCACCAACCGACATTGTCTGCCGCGGCACCCCAGGAGGGCCTGCCTGTGGGAGCCAGGCGATTGGACCTCGATGCTGGTAGGAGGCGCTCCTGCAAGTACCCGGACCCGAGCCATGCAGGGCTTTATAGGTTAATACCAGCACCTTGAATCTTACGGAGGGCAACTGGCAACCAATGAAGATCGCGCAGGAGGGGTGTCACATGGGAGAATCGGGCCGCTCCCATCACCGCCGGCGCGCATTCTGTACCAGTTGAAGCCTCCATAGTCCTCAAGGGCAGCCCCAGGTAGAGAGCATTGCAGTAGTCAAGATGGGAGGCAGCGGCATGAGTGACCGTGCGTAGGGAATCTCGGTCCAAGTAGGGGTGCAACTGGTGCACCAGGCGAACCTGGGCAAAGCCCCCTGGCGACGGCTCCCACCTGCTCCTCCATACTGAGCCATGCGTCCAGGAGGACACCTAAGTTGCGCACCCTATCCACAGGGGGCAACACCTCTCCCCCTATGGCCAAAGATGGAATTTCTTGAATCCGAGATGCCGGTATGCACAGCCACTCAGTCTTGTCTGGGTTGAGCGAGCCTGTTCCTCCCCATCCAGATCCGCACAGCCTCCAGGCACTGGGAGAGCAGGAGGGCATCACTGAGGTGGTCCAGGGTGGAGATGTAAAGCTGGGTATCATCAGCATATTGATGATACCTCACCCAAACCACGGATGATCTCACCCAGTGGCTTCATGTAGATGTTGAACAGGAGGAGAAAGCACCGACCCTGAGGAACCCCACAAGTGAGGGTCCTCGGGGTCGATCTCTGCCCCCATCAACACCGACTGCGTCGTCCTGAGAGGAAGGAAGAGAACCACCATAAAATGGTGCCTCCCTCCCAACTCGAAGACGCTGCAATAAGATACCATGGTGATGGTATCGAAAGCAGCTGAGAGGTCTAATAGGACTAGGACAGAGGAATATCCCTGTCCTGAGCCCTCCAGAGATCATCAATCAGCGCGACCAATGCCGTCTGTGCTATAACCAGGCCTGAAGCCCGATTGAAATGGATCTAGGTACTCAGTTCTTCCAGGAAAGCCGGAGCTGTTGTGCCACCAGCTCTCAACAACCTTTGCTAAAAGCAAGGTTGGAGACTGACAGAAGTTGTTTAAATTGGCTGGGTCCAAGGCAGGCTTCTTAAGAAGGGGTCTCACCACCGCCTCTTTCAAGGTGGCAGGGAAAAACCCTCCCGCAGTGAAGCGTTGGTAACTGCCTGGAGCCAGCCACATGTCTCCTCACGGGCAGCATAAACTAACCAGGAGGGACATGGGTCCAATAAACACATGGAGGCACACAACGCGCATAATCCTGTCCACCGTATCTGAGGATACAGGGTCAAACTCCTCCCAGATGACATCGACAAGACTTGCCGTTGACTCCACGTCTGACTCACGCCAGTTGATGTCCAACCCGGTCCGGATCCGAGCGATCTTTTCCAACAGACCAAACTCCTCGGCTCATCCCTGCAAGGGTCTACCCCACCTCCTGATTAAGGAGGGCGGGTGACCCTAAACAGAGGCGGCTGGCAATTATCTCTGGGATGCAATGAGAGTGGAGAAGTAGGATCTCTTGCCACTCTCATCACTCCCAGGTAGGTCCTCGAAAGGACCTCAACTGGGCTCGGTCGGTTAGGACGGGAGGACCTCCAACTGCTCTCTAGGCCCCTCCTCCGATGCTTCATTTCCCGTAGCTCCATGGTAAACCAGGGGCCAACGGGATCTGCATCAGGTTAAGGGCCACAGGGGACAACCGGTCGGCCCCAGAGGCTGCCCATTGCCAGGCTTCGCTAGGGCCTGCGGCGAGTTGTGGGCCAGGGAGGCAGGTAATGGTCCAAGCGCCATCTGGAACCGCTCAGGGTCCATCAGGCACCTGGGGTGGAACCACCTCATTGCTTCCGCCTCCCAGCAGTGGGGAGTGGGATAGTGGAAGACCAGCCAAAGGAGATAACGGTCTGTCCATGACAGGGGGCGAATAGTTGGTGCTCCCCCCCCAGACCATTACACCACTGTCGAGATAAAAACCAGGTCTAGAGTGTGTCCCCTCATGGGTCGGGCCTTGTATAATCTGGGTGAGGTCCATGGCCACCATGGAGGCCATGAACTCCCGAGCCGCCCTCGACCCCTCTCCCAGGGAAGGCAAATTGAAGTCCCCAGGACCACAAGCCTGGGGAACTCCAACGCCACCCCCGAGAGGAAGTCGAGCAGCTCAGGCAGGGCCGTTGCCACGCAGCTGGGAGATAGGTACACCAGCAACAGGCCCCACTGACCTCCCGGCCCCACTTCATGAGGAGGAGCACATCAGCCTATCTGTGGGACAGTGATCTCCATGGACATAAGGTCTCCCTGATGACAACAGCCACTCCCCTACCCCAGGCCCTAGGCTGGTGTAGCACCGGAAACCTGGTGGGCACAAATCCACCAGAGGGACACCTCCCTCTGGTCCCAGCCAGGTCTCCATGATGCAAGCCAGGTCTGCGGCCTCCTCCCAATCAAATCGTTGAGGAGGGAGCTTTGTAACCACGGACCTGGCGTTCACATAAACCAGCCCGAGCCGGGTACCTGATCTCCCGGGCCCCAGGGAACAGGCAGGTACATGGGGGTCGGAGCACCAGCTTGCAAATAGCGGGGCACGCTCCCGTTACATGACATGGCCCCCGACCTCTTCGCCTCCCACCACGTCCAATCACCATTGGTATCCCAAACCCACCCCATCCCCAGAGCCTCCGGGCCCCGAACCCACCCCCCTCCCGCTGCGATCCGTTTCCAGCCCGGATGGAGCTGGGGAATGACTAGGCAGAACCCTCCCAGTTTTCTGCCCAAGTCTATCACCCTCCCTCCTCCCTAACCCCTTTAAATAATTGGCAAAGATAAAATTTAACAACGCCCCTTTAAAACTCTTCGATTTATAAAAATTAAAAAACCCCTTCTTCTTGCAGTGCAGCCTCTCGGGATCCCAGGATCCGTCATAGAGGCAGGCTTTGGATAACCCTGCAGGCCACACTAAGGACAGGGGGAACCTCCTCAGGGCCTGCAAATCCGCGGCTGTATAGGTGATAGTCATAGTTCCAGGCAGAGAAAGAGAATAGGAAAAAATGGCTAGAAGTTATATCCAACGTCCGGGTATATATATCAAATATCAATGGGATCCAACCTGCAAACTCTCTCACAGTCCCCTCGGGTGCTGAGATGACATTCATCAGTCCCGGACTCTCACTCCGGTAGGGTCCCAGAAATAGACATATAGATGACCCACAAGGGGGGGGGGAAGGTCTCTTCTAAACCCTGCTGCTCTCTCACCACAGCAGGGCAGACCCAGAATGAAATTTGGTCACTTAGAAGAGAGAAACCAATCACCCCCAGTCCGGACAATGGGGGGAAGACTGACAAATTGCTTGAAAACCCCAAACCTTGGTCCCCAGCTGTAGGCTTCAATCCAAAATAGTCCCAACATCTGGCAGCTATGGAGTGAGGGGTCCAGCTGAAAGAGCAATTGTCTGGTTGGTGGTTCTGAACTCCCTCCAACCCGAGCATGAGCCAAAGAACAGGGGAATGGCCCAGGCCAGGAAGGCAAGGATACCATCTCGAGCCGAATCCCAGCTTGGCTTCACCTTCCGCCACCACCGACCCTTCCCCTCACCCCCACGGATCCAAGCAAACTACCGTGTGGGGGAGAGATGTTTCAGCCATTCCAGGCCTTTGTCTATGCCTGCCAAGCTCTCCAGCTGGGCCTCCTTCAACAACCACCGCTAAACTCCAGCTGGGCCATCCACACTCACTTTCCTCAACCAAGGATCCGCCGGGATAACCATGTCGCCGCCGCCACCCCAACCTCCGCATGCCACCTCTCCACAATGGGGCCTGCTACCGCCCGAACGACAGCACCAACGCCGGTCCCAGGCATCCCTCGGCCGGCCCTTCAGTTCCACATCTTGGCCCCTCAGCTCCCACTTCCACACCTCGCTCCACGCCAACGCCATTCCTCCTCGCCCTCTCGCCGAGGCTGCCAGAGTCCTCGTCGGCTCTCTGCACTCTCCACGGCCTCCTGGCCCGGCGCCTGCGATGGGGTGGAGCCGACACCTCTCACCGCCAACTCCTCGTCGTCGGGACGGCTCGCCAACCGAGACCCAGCCCAAACGGATCCCTCGGCCAGCTCCAGTAAGTCCCAACCGGTCAGGGTTGGGGTGGGGGGTTGGGGAAGGCATAGCGTCCCAAAAGCCAGCAAACCCTTCTCTCTTTTCCTGCAACCCTAACCTTGGTCAGCCATTACCCGGGCATGCGCAGAAGAAGTCTGTGTTTTATAGTCCAATTTCTCATCTACTATTCCATTGAAGTCTCCCATCATGCAAATATTAACATAGTCCAATTCAATTATTTTCATATGTAATTTTCTATAAAATTCTTCTTGATTATCATTTGGAGCATAGATTGCTATCAAAAGTATTTTCATATTATTGTCCATTATTTCCACCATCAAAATTTTCCCATCATCATCTGTGTAAATCAGTTCTGCTGGAATTATATCTCTAATATATAAAACCACTCCTCTTTTCTTACATCGTGTCAACACAGTAAATATTTTCCCTAACTTTGGCTGTATCAATATTTGTTCATGTTACTTTTTAATATGTACTTCTTGTAGGCAGATTATGTCAAATTTTAATTTCTCCAGTTTATGAAATGTTTTCCTTCTTTTAATAGCTGAATTAAGTCCATTTATGTTAATTGTAATCAATTTTTTCTCCTCCATGGTTATACATTATAAGTAGGTTTTGTAGCCCTAGTAGATCTCGGTTCTCATTGTTCTCTAATTTCCACCTTCCTGCCTACTGCACCTTCTTCTTTTCCAGTCGCTGTTTGACATTCCTCCTGAAATTCAATTAATGACACTTCTCTTTCTGTGTCCTCCTCTTTCCCTCTAAAATATTCTGCATAAAATAATTCTGCTTTCTCAATTGAATCTATTCTGTCTTTGTTCTTGCCATGTAAACATGAGGCCTTCTAGTATCAGCCATCTGTAATTCACACCTTTTTTAAGTAGTATTTTGGTCAAAAATTGATACTCTCTTCTCATCTCTCTCACTCTTCTGGGTACTTGTTTCAGGACCACAATCTCCTTGTCTTTATATTTCAGTGTTTTCTCTCTTGCCATCTGTAGTATTTGCGTTTTAGTAGCTTTCTCCATAAATCTGATGTGAACTTCTCTTGGCAATTTATTTCTTATTGCATATCTTGTAAAAACTTGGAACATCTCATCTATTCCATCCATCATCTTCTCTTTGGTTATTTCCAATGCCTGAGCCAAAATTTCTGTCATTAATTCTGCCAAATTTTCTCCCTTTTCTTCCTATATATTTTGAAATCTAAGATAAAATTCTGATCTGTCAATCTCCCATCCCAACATTGCACTCTTATCTTGTTCGACCACGCTTAATCTACAATCAATATCTCCAATCTTCTTGTCTCTTTGTTTATCTTCTTCAATTTTTTGGAATCTGTCCTCATATTTCATCATCATTTGATGAATATTCTCAACCTTTTCATCTGTTTTTCCTGTTCTTTGTTCAATATTCTCCGTTCTTTGTTCGATGTTCTCTGTTCTCTTTTCAATATTCTCTGTTCTTGCTTGTATGTTTTGAATTCCTTGCATAATCATCTGTAACATCACCTTTTCCTGTTCTTTTTCTTGTTGCAACATCAGCTCTCTATTTAGGACTGCCCTTCCGAGATTGCAACTGGTGCAGAATGCAGCGGCGTGGTGATGGGAGTTCCCAGTTCTCCCATGTTGCCCCCCTCCTCGTGGCTTGCATTGGTTGCCGGTTGCGCTCGGTGAGGTTCAAGGTTCTATCCTTAACATACAAAGTCCTTCACGACATGGGTCCCTATTATTTAAGGGAGCGACTGCTGCCGACATCGAACACCAACCGCCCTATGCGATCCCACAGACAGGGGCTCCTTGGGTCCGTCAGCGGACAGTGCCGGCTGGCGGTCCCCGACGACGGGCCTACTCTGTGCGGCCCTGACCTGTGGAATCAACTTCCCTGGAGCTTCGCCTGGCCCCTGACCTCCGACTTTCCGTCGCGACCTGAAGACCTGGTTGTTTAACCAATCCGGGCTGTGACCCTGGGGTGGGGTGGTCTTTTTAGAGTTTTATCTCTGCAATTTTAGTGTTAATTCGGCTTGATTGTTTAATCTGGTTTTAACTAATTTATTGTTGTGTGTTTTTTATTTTGTAAGCCTTGAGTCCTTTTGGAGAGGGGGCGGCATATAAGTCGAATAAATAAATAAATAAATAAATAAATCTGCATTGATCGTTGTCCTCCAGATGGTGAAGAGGAAGAAGTTGGTATTGAAGAGCCAGCCGCCGTTATTTTCCTGCTCATTTCACAATGATTGTAAAATTTCAAACAATACAAAATCTTCAGGTTCTTCTACACCTCAATCCACCCATATATTGAACAAATGTAATTCCAAATAAAAATAAAAAATAAAAAAGAGAACAAAGTAAAAAACAAAATTCTTCAGGTTCTTGTATACCTTAATCCAATCAAATTGATTAATTAGCAAGAAACCAAAAAAGAAAAAGGAAAATTGTCAGAACAATCACTATAAAAAAAAGAATAAAATTCTTCAGGTTCTTCTACACCTTAATCCAATTAATCAGAGTGGAATGGGCCAGACAATACCATAAACCAGTGGTTCTTAACCTGGGCGATATTGCCCCCCAAGGGGCGATTTTGTTTTTCAGGGGGGGCGATGGAACGAAAAGGGGTGACGTGGGGGTGAAGGAAGGGAAGGGGGGCAATATGGGGGTGATGGAGCAAGATATATTGGGAGAGGGAGAGAGAGAGAGAGATCTATATTGGTAGGTAGGTAGGTAGGTAGGTAGGTAGACAAAAAGACAGACAGGTAGGTAGATAGATAGATAGGCAGGAAGGCAGGCAGGCAAACAGACAGACCTTTTGGATGGATGGATGGACGGACGGATAGACAGAAAGAATGCGAGAGCGGCAGCACTTTGGGAAAGCGGTGGCGGCGGCTTTCCCCAACATGCTGCCACATTCGAGGCACCAGTTCAGGTGCAGTACAACAGTCAATGGGGTGAGCCTGCAGGGCCGGCACCTCGAATGCCCCCGCCACCTCTTAGCGTCCCCAAGGGGGCTGGCAGAGGGGCACTAAGAGGCGACGGGGGCGTTCGAGGTGCCAGCCGGCCCTGCAGGCTCACCCCATTGACCCATTGACTAGTACTGCTCCGGAGCCGGCGCCTCCAATGCGGAAGCAGTGGCATGTTACATGCTGATGCGCTGCCCTCCTGCCGCCTCTTAGCGTCCCTCTGCTGGCCCCCTTGGGGATGCTAAGAGGCGGCAGGGGGGTGTTCAAGGAGCCAGCCCTGCAGGCTCACCCATTGACTGTAGCACCGCTCTGGAGCCAGGACCAAAATGGGTGAAACTGCAGGGCTGTCTGGGCCCAACGCCCCCCCGCCTCTTAGCACCCCTCTGCTGGCCCCCTTGGCCTTGGGGATGCTAAGAGGTAGCAGGGGGGCGGCGCGTCGAATGCGGCTGCAGTGGCACATAATGCGCCACCGCTTCCACATTGGAGGTGCCGGCTCCAGAGCGTTACTACAGTCAGTGGGTGAACTTGCAGGGCCGGCACCTCAAACGCCCCCCTGCTGCCTCTTAGTGCCCCTCTGCTGGCCCCCTTGGGGACGCTAAGAGGTGGCAGGGGGGTGGTTATGTTGGGGGAGGGGGCGATGACAACTTCCTCAATGGCTCAAGGGGGCGATTCTTTCAAAAAGGTTAAGAACCACTGCCATAAACAGTCTCCAAAGTACAACAAAGAAAAAGCCACAAGTAGATCCAATATTTAAAAAATGGGGAAAAAAAGAAGGAAAGGAGAAAAAAATCTATTCCCTTAAAAAAGAAAATAATAATAATAAAAATAAAAAAAGATTTCCAAAAAGCCAAAATCACAGTTGTCCACCAAAAATATGTAATGGGGGGGGGAGGAGTGGTGGTGGTGGTGGTGGTGGTAAGTAGAGAATAAGCACAAAGAAGGAAAGCCAACTTTCTATCTGAAAGAAAAAGAAAAGAAAAACACACTGCATCTGTAAAATGTCCAAGGCTTTTTTGTTAAGTTCCAAACAGATTTTATAACTCTCTTCCCAAGGATCTTATAATCTTCTTTCTTTCAGTTCCAAATTTTCTTTCAACACCAGACTCCAGCCGCTGATAGTAACCCAGAAGAGCACCTGTAATAACCTTCTTCCATGCTTTTCCCTCTATCTTAGCAAACAGGCTCAAAGTCCTTGAAGAAAAGCCCCAGTTCTTTCTCAGCTTTATCTAAGTGAAAGAAAACAATGTTTCCAAGCCTCTGGGTGGCAGTGTTACTTATTTTCCTCTACTTTCACTTCCCCCCTTATCCAAAACAAAAGAGTTAAAAGTATTTTAAAGAGCAAAAATTAATTAAAAACTTAAAAGAAAACTAAGAAAAAGATCTCTAACATAAAGTATTATAAAAGCAAAAAAGAAAAAGGGGGAAAAAAAGACCAGTCCAGTTTTAAAGTTAAAAAGCATACATAAGAAATCCAGCAATAAAATAATAAAAAAGCCCACTAAGTTTGACTTCCTGTTTAAAATCGCCGCTTAGCCTCTTCTGTCTTCAATTTTTACAATTTCTTTCTTTTTCTTAGGGTGTTCTCTCAAATAATAAAGATTAAAAAAATCATCTCACCAAACCGACACACTTTCTCTTCTATTCTGTTCCATCTGGAGCTGTCCCAGCTTCAGCAGCTTCAATGGCTGCCTCTTTGCCACCGGAAAAAAGAGCTTCTCCTGGATCTACCAGGGACTTTGCGGTGTCCCCGGGATCGACAGGATGTGCTCTTCTCTGTCACCATCTCTTTGGGATGGTTTAGGTCCAAAAGGACCATCCAGCAGCAAAGATATCGACAGCGATCTTGGAGCTTCAAGGTCACACGTTGTACCGCTGTGACGCCAGCCCCGCCTTCCCCTGGAACGTAGAGTTTCATCCCCTTCCACACTAAGTCATCTCTTTTTGTCAAGATGTGTTGCTTGTTATGGAACCAGGGGTCTGCTAACAGTTCGGTTTTGTGTTTCATGATTAGATCGCTTGCGGGTCGGTCTTGCCAGTTGTGGCATTGTTGTCTGGTGGTCACTTGGGCTGCTGTTTGGGTAGCGGGGATGATGGTGTCTACTACCTCCTCCTGTTCGCATTTGTTCTGGGTAATGTGGGAGAGGGCATGAACTAGGAAATTCCTTCCCCTGGGATGTGTTTCAGCACGAAGTTGAATCAGTTGAAATATTGGGCCCAGTGGACTTGTTTGGGAGATAATTTCCACGGGGTCCTAAGGGCCTCCAGATTTTATGGTCAGTCCAGACTTCAAACCTGTAATTATTGTAAGCTCCAGCTGCCTGTAATTATTGCAGGCTCAAATCCCACCAGGCTCAAGGTTGACTCAGCCTTCCATCCTCTCGGGGTAGGTAAAGTGAGGACCCAAGATTGTTGGGGGCAATAAGCTGACTTTGTAAAAATGCCGCTTAGTAATAAGCAGGCATATACAATGGAAGGAAGGCTATTGCTGAGCGCATTGGGTTGTATCCCAAACTGTAAGCAGCCCTGAGTCTCCTGGAGAAGGGCGGGATATAAATATGAATAAAAATAAATAAATAAAAAATAAAACAGTTTCTCCCCCCCTTCCAGTTGGTGACGCCAGGTTAGTAGTGTCCATCTTACCGCAAAAGCTTCTTTTTCCCATACAGCCCATCATCTCTCTGTGTCCGTGAGTTTATGGGAGGTGTAGGCACAGGGCTGTAATTTTCCTTGGCTATTTCTTTGGAGTAGCACTGCTCCCACTGCCACGTTGCTGGCGTCTGCTTAGATGACAAAGGGTTGTTCAGGGTCCGGATGGTTCAGCATCGGTTCCTTTGCAAAAAGTCCTTTTAGTGTTTTGAATGCCTTTTAGCAGGTTAGATCCCACTGCAGGGGTTGTCCTGGGTGGGGCTTTGCCCCTGGGCCTCCCGTCTTGAGGAGGTCTGTCATGGGTTTAGCAATTTTCATGAAGGAGGGGATGAATTGCCGGTAAAAGTTTGTGAATCCTAGGAAACTTTGTAGTTGTCTGCGGGTGCAAGGGGGTTGCCAGCCTAGGACGGCTTGTATTTTGGCTGGGTCCATCTCTATTTATTTATTATTTATTATTTATTATTATTTATTATTTGAACTTATATGCCACCCCATCTCTCAAGACTCAGCTTACAACTAAAAACAAGAGACAATAAATACATTAAAAACAATTAGATTAAATTATAAGTCCAAACGTTTATAAAATAATTAAAAACAACCCTCCCCAAAGGGTCACAGCCCGGTTGGTCAAATAACCAGGTCTTCAACTCGCGAAAGGTGCGGAGGTCAGGGGCCAGGCAGAGCTCCAAAGGCAGTTGATTCCAAAGGTCAGGGGCCGCGACAGAAAAGGCTCGTCGTCGGGAACCGCCAGCCGGCATTGGCCCGCCGAGGACCCCAGGAGTCCTTGCCTATGAGCTCGCACAGGCATCGGTATTCGACATTGGAAGAAGACGCTCCCTTAAATATTGAGGACCCATGTCGTGAAGGACTTTGTATGTTAACACTAAAACCTTGAATCTATGCCCTCATTTGACACTCGGTAACCCAGGTAGTCTAGCAGTTTGCTGTGAAATTCACATTTTGACAGCTTGATGTACAGGTTTGCTGCCAAAAGTTTTTCCAGTACCTGATGGACCAGGGGTATGTGGTCCTCCATGGTCTCTGTGTAAATGAGGATGTTGTTCAGGTAGACAAGGACCCTTTTATAGGTGGTCACCTCATTTATTAACTGCATAAACACTGCCAGAGCCCTCTGCAGTCCAAATGGCATTGTTCTGACCAAGGCTTCCTTAACCGTAATTACGCACACAGTTATTTTAAAAACAAGACTTATTTTATTGCAACACTGGGAATTGTTTTCATTCCCAGCTAGAAATAATCTCAAACAGTCCCTCAAGATAAGCACCCACATTTCTCTTCTGTGAAGTGCTGCCAATAACAGAAGTATCAAATGAACTAGAAAAAAAACCAACCAAAGTACAAAGAGCTTCAAGAATGTATATGGACTGAATGAACTACTTTGCTTCCTGCAAAGGTTTCATCATCTTTGCCTGACCTTTATACCTTATGGGAGGGGCAATCACCTCCCAGCTGCTTCAGCTGCTTTCCTTCTAGCAGCTCTGCGCACACACGCACTAGGAACAGGCTACCCTGGGTCCTCTGCCTCGCTGCTGCCAGACTCCGAAGGCTCTGGAGGCAGCACCCCACTCCCAGATGGTTCTGGCCCCAACTCTGCATTGGGCGCAGGACCCTCATCCGAGTCCTCTCCAGACTCCCTGACTGGTCCCTGTTCTTCCCCACTGTCTGATTTCACTGCCATCTGCACCGGCTGCCGGAGAACCACAACAGGCATCACTTTGAATTGGAAGCTCCCTAGGGGGCTGTTTTCCATTCATCTCCTTCCCTGATGCAGACTCGGTAGTATGCTTCTGTGAGGTCTAATTTGGTAAAGACTTTTCCTTTGGCTATGTGAGACAGCATGTCTTTCATGAGAGGGAGGGGGTATAGGTTGTGTATGCACATGCAGTTTATGCCTCTAAAGTGAACACATAACCTCATGGTTCCATCTTTTTTTTTCTTGAAACAGGACTGGATTGCGACCAGTGGCTTGGCTGGATCGATGAACCCCCTTGCTAGGTTTTTGTCTATGTAGTTGCGCATTTCTTGCATTCCCTGGGGTGTCATGGAGTACATTTTGGGTTTGGGTAGTTTGGCCCCAGGGATGATTTCAATGGCACAATCCATCTTGTGGTGGGGAGGGGGGTAGGATGTCACACTCAGCCTAGCTGAACACTTCTGCAAGTTCCTGATACTCTTTAGGGAACTGTTCGACCTCTTGGGTTTTGTCAGAGGCAGCTGCCAAAAGTTCTGGAGGGGCCTTGGGGGGTGGTTCCCTCATGGATGATGCTTCTATTTGCTGGTGCAGGAGGGGTTTGGGAACCCTAGCTATCCTCAGCCTCCCAGTGCCCCCTTCCCACCAGATCATCGGGCCACACTTGCCTAGCCAAGAGAGCCCCAGTATGACCACGTCTGTATTTTTAGGGGCTATTATCAACCGATTTGCTTCCCAGTGGTCCGCTAGCTCTAGTTTCACTGGTTCAGTTAGATGGGTGGCGTAGGCTCCTCCCAATTCAGATCCATCGACCTGTTCGAATCTGATCGGGTGGGCCAGTCTCTTCGCTCTAATCCCATTTCAGAACCATGGCTAGGCTAATCAGGCATCTAGTGTAGCCTGAGTCTATTAGGGCTTGAAAAGTGCCCTGGGTCCCTGGTTTTGTGTCTGTGAGGCATATAGGGAGGACAAAGGGGTGTTCACTCACCATCGGATCATCTTCACCATCATCCTCACTGTTATAAGGATCCAGCAATTGGTCATCGTTGGCTGGAGTCCCCTGCTCTCCGACTGGGTTAGGAGGGACCTCTATGGCCTGGAGGGCTTTTTGGGATGTGTCGGTGGCATACCTGGGTCCTCGTTCTGGTCGCACCCTGGGTGGTGGCTCTGGTTTGGTTTTCAGAGCTGGGGTTACACATGCCGAGGTGATGTGGCCCATTCCTCCGCATCTGAAGCATTTCAACTGGCTTTGTGGGAGGGTTGGTTTTGGGGCCAGCTGTGCTGCTGCTACCTCTCATTGGCTGGATGGTCTCCGGTCTGGTTGGCCTCTATCCTTGGTATCCGATTGCTTCCACATGTCGTTGGCGCGCAGTCCACAGTCAACTTTTATGGCCACTCGGAACCACTCAGAGAGTTGGTTTGGAATGTCCTGGTAGGCGGTTCCCTGGGCAATTTGCTTGTCCAGGCTTGTTCTGAAAAAGTTAACTAATAGCCGTTCCAGTAAAAGGGGGTAGCTTCCCCATGACTCTCCTGAATTCACAGATGTGTTCCTTAATGGGTTGCCCCCTCTGCTTTAGGTTTTGGAGCTCATCCTCCGCGTACGGATCCTCCTCCGCCTCCTCAAATCTGGCTTCTAGCTCTTGCAGGAAATCATTGATGTCTTGCAGCTGAGGGGCTCTCCTCTTATGGAGGGCCACTAGCCATTCCTTCGCTTCTCCCCCTAGCCCCCCGGCAATGGTATTCACCATGGCTCTGTGTGATGGGTAGAGGTGGCCATAGCGCTCTAGATGGACTCTAGCAGAGTCAAGGAATAGAGCCAGTTGATCTGAGTCCCCATTGAATATCCCCCTGAATTGTGGCGGTTTGTTCAGCTCTGCTCCTCCCTCACCATGTTGGGCCCCATGTTCCTGTGCTTAGTTTGTTTGGTGGTCTTTTTCAGCTCTGGCTCAGAGGGAGGGAAGGGGTCACCTCCCTTGGGCGGCTTGCCTTTTACATGGGGGGACCACCGGCAGCAGTCTTGGGCTCATTCTCCCTCTGGGTAGTGGAGAAGGGGGGCTACGTTCCCACCTGCTTCTCCTTGCTTCAAAGAGCTCAGTTGTAACCCCCCTCTTTTGGGCAGCACGATGGCCCCTCCTCCTGAAGGGTGGTTCATTCAAATTTCTCCCTCAGCTGTTCTATGGATCCCCCCAAGGGTTGTATCAGAGTTTTTGGGAGTCTGGTATGTTCCCAGTCCATCATCAATTCCACTCTTCCTAGCTCACTCAGGAGTTTCCCCCAGCCCTGCGCTCTGGTGTTGGGGGAGTTCAATCTCAGCTGCTTTAGGGATTTTTTCCCACCAATACTCATCTTTTATTTTTTCAGTTGCTGTGATGGGCCTCTCGTCTTTGATGTCCAGGGATGGCTGCATTTTGGCTCCAGTTGGGCTGCTGGTTCCTGGAGTTCCCTGGCTGGGGGCAAGTTCTACCACACTCAGGGTCACCTGAAGCAGTCTGTCTTCGGATAATCTGCCCTCTGCCATGGTAGCCTGAGTTTCTCTCCATGCACCCCAGGCATCAGGGAGCAGATGGAGTCCAGAGCTCAGGAATCCTGGTCATTTTTATTAGATTTATGAGAGTTGACTCACTGTCAGGGTTCTGACAGTTGCCCTAATTAAATCATGAGTCTCAAGCCAAGCTTCAAAAGAAATCCATTTATTTATTTATTTATTTATTTATTTATTTATTTATTTTTAAACAAGTTTTATTCAATTTTTAACGGTTCAAATAAGGCTCTTTTCAGTAGACAGCATATTCCCGGGTCATCACTTTTACATGCAAATATGACAATAGTTCTATATTCATTTTTGACATTTAACTTCCTATTTTATCCCATTTTTACTTCCATTCCGTTTTTTGACAAACAAAGGGCCAAACAAATTAATCCTAGTCTCAAATCTTAATCTCAATCTGTATAACCCCCATTTCATTTCAAATTAGTTGTAAATATTTTTAAATATTTATATATCTTAAAATAACAATATGTTTGCCCATCATATAGAAAATAAAGTTTGTCCATATCTATCCTTTAACTATCTTCACATTGTTAATACTCTTATATCATTTACATATTTCTTTTATCCATCAGATTTGCCCTTTCATCACATATTCTCTCCATAATTCTAAATCAATACAAGCTTTAACACAAAAAGAATAAAAGAAAACCTAGACTTGCCCCCCTTGACTACTTTGAAAGTGACACCTCAGTGGTTAACATATTAACATAGTAATAATCATTCCCTTTAAAACAAAAGATAGAATAAAAGAAAGAGAAAAGAAAAGCTACATAACATTATATCTCTTTTCAATCGGGTTCTGCAACACATATCCCCCTAAAATTTGTTTATAGTTCCAAAATAATAGTAAAAATACTAACCTTGGTTACTGACAAATCTGGTTTTAAACATCTTCAAAATCATTTCAGTTAATTCAATTTATCTAATCAACATTTACCTTTCTTTTATAAATAAAAAGTAAAGTGTAACCTTCATCTAATAAAATTGTCAGTAACCCCTCTATTGTTTTACATTTTTATGATTACAATATATTATTACCCCTCTTCTCCATGCAGAACCCCCTTCTTAATACATTAACCATTATCTCTATGTAAACGAAGTTTTTTTCTTCATTATATAATTCCTGTATTTCTATCTTCTGCTTTGTTTCTTGTTCCCTCTCCTCCTTTTATCCTGCTATATCCTTCTCCATCCAATTTGAATCCCTCTCTCTTTGCCTTTCTGCTCTTTTCTTCTGGACCTTTCTAGCATGCCTAATTTCATAAATGTTCCCCTTTTAATTACTTTCTTAGATTTCATTTTTTAACCACCTTCCTTTCCCTTTTATTTTATTAATCTTTGTTAATTGTCTCTTTAAAATGGCTTTCCCTTGTGCTGGCTCCTCCTTTCCAAGATTCCTTCTTCTTGTTCTTTGTTTGCCATTTCCATGCCCATGTCTTCTGCAACGAGCCAAATTAGTTCAGTCACTTCCTGTAGCAGTTCTTTCATACTTTTAAATTCCATTTTAATTCCTTGGATGGCCACCAAAGTTTTTATTTTCCTTATTTCTTCTTCTTTAAATTTTCTAAGATCTTAGCCCAAGTCCAGAGTCTATATCAATATCACCAACTAATCCAGCAGTCTGTCTTTTATTTTAATTCAAACTTTCACCTTCTATGGATCTTGCTTTTTGTTTCAGTGTCTCTTTAAAATTGTAACAACTCCAATTCACAAAGGAACAAGATATTTTCCTTCTTCTTTAAATTCCAATTTTATCCACAAAGTGGCACTTTCTGTTACACGAAATCTTCTCCCTTTCCTTTTATTTTAATATTCAGGATTTTTCGAGCCCCAAACTTAAGTTCTTACGCTGGCTTCTTCCTTTCCCGTTCAAGCCCCTTATAGCTGTCAAAGATATTTTACTTATTATTTTTTCCTTCACTTGACACTGCGCCGCTTCTTCTTTTTTTAAAAAACTCATCTTTATCTTAATCCCGGGGTGCCTTTGTTGATCTTACCATCCGATACTCCCGGTTCCTCTGCTGTCAACTTCTTTCTTTCCTCCTGCACCGATCTTAGTCCAGTTGAGACCTTCTCTTCGAGGTGGCCATATTGACCACCACTTCTTGTCGCTTCGGAGGGAAAAAGACCAAAAGGGGAGATGCTCCCTCACTCTGGCTGGCAGCTTTCCCTTCTCTCCGCCGCCTCCAAGGCAGCTTCAGCCCCGAGCCGTAAGGATCGGAGCTCTCCAACGCAAGAGCGGGGCTGCAGTCGCAGACGACATCGCAAACCGCCGCCGTTAGCGAGAAGGCTCAACCCGAAGTCAGAAATCCAGTTATTTATTAGGAGCTTCATGCTAGCACAGACCAGGTGGAGCCAACTCTGACCTCACTTAATTCGCGCTTTGCCTCTGACTCTTTTTTCCCAATATGTGTCATCAGTCACATTCCCCAATGAAGCAATTTTGTGGGTTGTAAAATCCCTCCCTCCAGCCACTGTGCATTCCCACAGTGTTTCCACACGTTGCAGAGTCATCTGTGCAGGTCTGAAAGACATGAGAACAAGACCCCCTTCACCCTTTGTGGGTAATCCTCCCAGGAAAGGCATTATTGAAGGATAAGAGATGGGGAGGTAGAATGGGGGGGTGGGTAGATAGCTTGCAGGCAGAGTTTGAGGGAAAAAACATGAGTACTACAGTTATTAAACAGATAACCCAGTTAAAACAAAATGGGGACACCACAGATGGGAAAAAGGAGTTGGATTCACGGGCTTCAGGAAAGAAGATGGACGGATAAAATCATTTAAACACATACAGTAAATGCAAGAATGAAACTTTTCTTGTAAATTAACTTAAAACTTTCCCTCATAACCTTGGGCTTTTCTTAAAAGTACAGAGAGGAAAGGGGGGGGGGAATGAACACAGTTCTCTTTACTCTGATCTTCTGGCCAGGCAAACTCAAAGTAAAGGCATTTTCTTTTCTTTAACTCTCTTTTTTTTCTAACAATTTAAAATTTTTGTTTCTAGGGATCAGAGACACTTAACAGTTACATTTACCTCAAGGGCACACAAAGACTTACACACACATATACATGCAAAGACAAGAGAAACAAAACAGAAAAGGAAAACAGAACTCTCAGGTTTACACACACTGGTCATTCCCACCATAAATCTCGGTTAGATTAGGGAAGGCACAAATCTTAAACATATCATGTGGTTGCATGGAAGACAGAGAGGAAAAGAGAGAGAGACAGAGAGAGACAGAGAGAGAGAGACCACCGTTCCTATTTATATATTTTCCTTTTCTTTTAAGTACCTTTATTTAGCCAAATTGGTTTTCCAGCTTTGTCCCTGAGCAAAGCCCACTTCTTACACAACCTTTTTGCTTTTTTCTTTTTCATGCCCACCTGGACAGGCAACTGCCTCTTTTCGTCCCAGGCATCAAGCAAGTCTTCCATGGGGGAGCCTATCCTGACCCTTGAGGTAGAGCATCCCATGTTTATCTTTCCGATGTAGGGATTCAATTTGGCTCCACCTGATCCCGGCAAAAAATGAGTCTCCTAGTGAGACTCCTGCCCTGCCTGGCAGTTTTCGGACCAAAAAGAGTCCAGGAGGACTCTGGTTCCTTATCATAGTAAGGGCCCCTCCTTTGTAAGGAAACTCCCACCATCAGTTTTCAGACCAAAAAGGGGTCTGGGAGGACCCCACTGCTCCCCGCAGTGAGTACGGGCACCTTCTTCCACAGGCTTTACTCCGCCTGGCAGTTTTCAGACTCACTAGAGTCCAGGAAGACCTCTGCTTGCTTCCAGAGGTATGGGCCCCTCCTATTTTACAGGCTTTGCTCAGTGACTTTCCAGCTGGTTGACCAAGTTTAAGTCTCTCATTTACTTTTCCATTCCATTTTCACACACTCCCTCCTTTCCCTAACAGAAGGTCCTGTGCTCTGGCAAACCCCCCAATGCTCCCCAGACTCTGTTGGTAGATCAGAGCCTTTCTGCGGTTAGAAAATGCACAGAGGGAGCAAGATCCAGCTGTGATTGGGAGAAGGCCCTCTCACACACACACACACACACACACACATTTCCCATACTTTTCTGGACTTTAAAGTTAAAATTTAGAGGTACTCACCTTCTTTCCAAGCAGCCTTTGAGCTCAGCACTCAAAACCTCATTCAACACTCATTTTCAATTCTTTATTTGTGTCCCATTTCTGTACCACTTTGAACTTAGAAAAAACCTGAAGAGGCATAGACTTTTTTTTTCTAATGTGCACTTTTTTAAACACAATTTTGCCTTGGGCATACTTTTTTTAAGGAATCCTTTTCTTGCACAAGTCAGGGTTCCAAGTATCACCCACAACAGAATTAAAACTCCAAGGCCGATTTCTTCCTCAAAGCATACATTTATTGGAGATGTCATATTGGCACATCTGGGGAAAACCCGAATCTAAAATCGCACATTTTCCCCACCCAAATTAAAACCCAAAGTTCCTTTCCCTGCATCCATATCTGCATCACATGGTCCAATCAAATCATCATCCCGACTTCAACCAACTTCTACAACACCTTCCCAAGTGCAGGCTGGACATCCTTGGCTCCCAAAGGAAAGAATGTTGTTATGATTATACAACCTACACTATCTACACCTTTCCCCTTTCGTTCCCACAAATTTTTTTTTTAATTCATATTTATATCCTGCCCTTCTCCGGAGACTCAGGGCGGCTTACAATTTTTTTTGGAGCACAACCCAATGCGCTCAGCAATAGCCTTCATTCCATTGCCTGCTTACTACTAGGGCTTTTTTGGCCCCCCCAAGCAGCATTTTTACAAAGTCAGCTTATTGCCCCCAACAATCTTGGGTCCTCAATTTACCTACCCCAAGAGGATGGAAGGCTGAGTCAACCTTGAGCCTGGTGGGATTCGAGCCTGCACTAATTGCAGGCAGCTGGAACTAAGTGCTAGGCGTTTAAGAGCCTGCACCACCAAGGCTTGCTGAACCATTGCTGTGGCAGCCCTGTAGACTCTCACATAAGATGACTATAGGGCTGGCATAATATATTTTTCTATATCATTTTTATCAGTATCATTTTATGAACTCTTTCCTTTTATTTATACATTTTGACATAATATTTAAAACTGTACAATGGCAAATTTTTTGCAAACAACTAAGTCTGTCTTTGCATTTTGGTTTGAAAGTAAATTTGCACAGGAAGGTGAACTGATGTCTCAATTATCCCTTAGACTGAATATGTATGCTTAGAGACTAGGCATTATCTTGAATTACTGAATGAAGACACAATTTGTGAACAATTAATAATACCGTATGTACTGTTGAACTTCCACATATGAATCATAGCTCCTAATCTTGATTTGCAGTTAAATATTTTATGTAAGATAAGAGTCAGTTTTGGTGCTTTAAGCTTGATGCCTGGCAGTTCTTGTAAGAAATATCTCACCAATTACATCTTGTTTATATTCTTTAATAATAGCTGACTTGAACCTGTTTCTTGAGGTTCTAAAGACCACCAGCGCTTTGCAAACTGTCTTGTTATTTCTTTTTAATAAATCCTCTTTGTTTCCAAGAATCCAAGTTTTTTCTGTTGGCTTTGAGTTATTTCCAACAGTAAGCCTTATTGCCTGTGGTTTTGTCTGTGTATTTCCTTTTACTAAATTATTTTTATAACAATAGTAAAACCACCTGCACACCTTTAGAACCTCAAAACATACTTTATATAGTTTCATCTCGTCACCCAAGTTCCCTCCTTCTTGAGACTCAATCCCTCCCAAGTTCAAACTCATTGGATATGCCCTCAGGTGTTGTAGCTAATCCTAGGATGTCTCCAGGGAGAATTGTCTCCTTCTGTTATGTTCTCATCCATACCCCTCCGTAACTCTTACTTTGGCTGCCCACTTGGCATCTTTCCTTAGCGTTAAGGAATGTAGCATCCCCTCATCAGGGCCTCTTTCTAAGCTCATCATATACTACCATTTTTCCAAAGAGATTATAACAACCCCCCCTGAACATAATAATAATATAAAAGGCATATACATAAGATAAAAATATAAAAAGGCTTAACAATGGAGCATGTCAAAAGTATAAATGCAAAACATGTATATACAGGGAGATATATTTCATTTGATAACAGATTAATAGAATTGGAAGGTACACTGCAAGGTCATCCAGTCCAACCCCCATTTGTGAAACCTTTAAGCATCTTATATACCATTTTATTTTTGAATTTACTTATTTCTAACAACTCCACTCTTTCTATTTTTCATACATTTCATAAAATAAAACATTACTGCTGGAATTCTCTTAAGCTTTCTCTAATTTCTTCAACATTTTCAAATTTCATAAGAACAGTGTGTTCATTTACATCATTCATCATCATCATCATATGTTTATCTTTATCTTTTGGAACAGTTATCATACCTTCAATAGTGCTTTGTACTATGTTTCTTAAAAGGGGTATAAAACATGGTAAACAGATCAAATCCAATATAACCATACCTGGCATACATAAGGCTTGCTTCCAATTATTAAAAATCCCCCCCAAATCCTTCATTATCCAATAACCCCGTCCATTCCTGTACCAGAACATGAGCTATTTTTCTCATTCTGTCTGTGATTTGTCTAATTACTTCTCCAGTATCATGAATTTCTAATCAACAATTGGTTAAATTAAATTTACCACATACACCTCTCTCCTTAGCTAGCAAATAATCCAATACCAATCTGTGAAAATTATTAAAGGTTCTTGTTCCCCTCCCATCTTTCATTCTACACAACTCCACCATTTACACCTTACTGTACTTATCAAAAATTACAAAGAAAGGGGATCCCAAATCATGTTTCTGCCCTAACCATTTTTGATTTCTTCTTCCCCCACTTCTTATTTGCAAAGCCCATTGTATACCTTTTGTGATTTTACCTGTTGTGCTGGTAATAGTTATGCATTCTTCACATTCTTGTTGTAAACCCTCCAAAACTCCAATAGTTCCCCAGAACATTAAAATCTCAGTCATTCTGGGATAAGATCTTCAATAATGACAATATTATTATTATTATTATTATTTATTTAGACTTGTATGCCGCCCTACTCCCAAAGGACTCAGGGCGGCGAACATACAAAAGGATATACAGTAACACAACTAAAAACAAGTCCAAATTACCAAAAGTTAAAACAATAAAATCACAAAAAACAAACAAATTAAAACTACCCACCCCAGGTCAATCCAGGCCGGCCTGCTGAAACAGCCAGGTCTTCAAGTCTCACGAAAGGAGCGAGATCAGGGGCCAAACGCAGATCCGCAGGAAGCTGGTTCCACAGGGCGGGCGCTCCCACAGCAAAGGCCCTAGCTCTGGGAGCCGCCAGCCGACAATGCCTGACCGACGGTATTCCCAGAAGGCCCCTCCTATGGGAGCGACGGGCGATTGGACTGTGATGCAGGCAGGAGGCGATCCCGCAAGTACCCTGCACCCAAGCCATTAAGGGCTTTATAAGTTGTTACTAACACCTTGAAGGAAACCCGAAGGCAACCGCAACCAATGCAGGTCGCGAGGAGGGGTGTAACATGGGAGTATCGGGATACCCCCATCACAGCCCCAGCAGCCGCATTCTGCACCAGCTGCAACCTCCGGTAATCCGCAAGGGAAGCCCCATGTAGAGAGCATTGCAGTAGTCGATCCTGGACGTGACGAGCGCATGAGTGACCGCTCAAGAGCATCTCGTCCAGGTAAGGGCGGCTGGCGAACCAGCCGAACCTGGGCAAAAGCCCCCTGGCCACAGCTCCCACCTGCTCCTCCAAACTGAGCTGTGCATCCAGGAGGACGCCCAGATTCTCGCTCTATCCACGGGGTAACACCTCCCCCCATGACCAAAGATGGCACATCAACTGAAACCCGAGATGCCGGTAAGAACAGCCACTCAGTCTTGGCCGGGTTGAGTCTGAGCCTATTACTCCCATCCAGGCCTGCACCGCCTCCAGGCACCGGACATCACCGAGAGAGCATCACTGATCTGGTCTGGGGTGGAGATATACAGCTGGGTATCATCTGCATATTGATGATACCTCACCCCAAAACCACGGATGATCTCGCCCAGCGGTTTCATGTAGATATTAAACAGGAGAGGTGAGAGAACCACCCCTGAGGCACTCCACAACTAAGAGGCCTCGGGGAGGACCTCTGCTCTCCCGTCAACACCGACTGCAAACGGTCCGAAAGGTAAGAGGAGAACCACCGTAACACGGTGCCCCCCACACCCAACCCCGGAGCCGCCGCAGAAGGATACCATGGTCGATGGTATCGAAAGCCGCTGAGAGATCTAAAAGGACCAGAACAGAGGAAAAACCCCTGTCCCGAGCCCTCCAGAGATCATCCACCAATGCACCAATGCTGTCTCGGTGCTGTGCCCGGCCTGAAACCCGATTGGTACAGGTCAAGGTAATCAGTTTCTCCAGGAACAGCGGAAGCTGCTGAACCACCACGCTCAACAACCTTCGCTAAAAAGCGAAGGTTGGAGACTGGACGATAGTTATTCAAAACGGTTGGGTCCAGAGCAGGCTTCTTAAGGAGGGGTCTCACCACCGCCTCTTTAAGGGCGGCAGGAAAACCCCTTCACTCAAAGAAGCGCTGATAACTGCCTGAGCCAACCAGGTAACCTCCCTGGAGGCATAAACCAACCAGGAAGGACACGGGTCCAATAAACACGTGGTGGAAGACAGCCTCCGCATGATCCTGTCCACTTCATCCAGGGAGACAGAGTCAAACTCAACCCAAACGGATCCACAAGACTCCGCCACGCCATCGCCAACATCCTGCCAGTCAGAGTCCAAGCCAGCCCGAATCTGAGCGACCTTATCCGCCAGATGTAAACTAAAATCCTCTGCTCTGCCCTCAGGGGGTCCCCTCCCCTCAATTGCAAGAGGGAGCGAGTGACCCTAAACAGGGCCGCAGGGCGATCATCTGCAGACGCATCAGAGCGAGAAGTAAGTACATCTCGCTGCTCTAATCGCTTCCAGGTAAGTCCTAATATAGGCTCTTAACTGGAGACGGTCAGACTCAGAGCGACTAGTCCTCCACCTACTCTCTAGGCGTCTCCTCTGCCGCCATTCCCCAAGCTCCTCTGAGAACCAAGGAGCTAAACGAGGTCTCCGCAAGGGAGAGGCCGCAAGGGGACAACCCGTCGAAGCGCTGCCGAGGCCGCCTTCTGCCAGGCGGCCACCAAAGTCTCGGCCGGGCTGTGGACAAGGGAGGTGGGCAAAACCCCAGGGCCGCCTGGAACCTCTCCGGTCCATTAGGCTTGGGGCGAACCATCGATCGGCTCCTCATCCCAGCAGCGAGGAGCAGCATATTGGAAGACCAGCCTCAGGAGATAATGATCTGTCCATGATAGGGGTAGAATAACCGGAGATCCAACCCCCAGATCACTACACCACTGCCCCGAGATAAAAACCAGGTCGAGTGCCTCCCTCATGGGTGGGCCCCTGAATCACCTGGGTCAGGTCCATGGCTGTCATGGATGCCAAGAACTCCCGAGCCAATCCAGACGCCACCCCCAGGGAGGGCAAGTTGAAGTCCCCCAGAACAATAAGTCTGGGAAACTCCACCACCACTCCCGAGAGGGCATCCAGCAGCTCGGGAAGGGCCGCTGCAACGCAGCTGGGGACAGGTACGCCAGCAACAGGCCCAACCACCACCCGGCCCAACCTCAGAAGGAGGGATTCGCAACCGCCAATCTGGGACAGTGGCCTCCCTTGGAAACAGAGTCTCCCTAATAACAATCGCTACTCCTCCACCCCTACCCTGGGCACGTGGCCGGTGCAACACCCGGAAACCTGGGGACAAAGATCACATAGAGGGACACCACCCTCAGGCCCCAACCAGGTCTCCGTGATACACGCCAGATCCGCAGCCTCCTCCTCAATGAGTTCACGGAGGAGGGGAGCCTTATTGGCTACGGATCTGGCATTTACATACACCAGCCTAAGCCCAGGGACCACACGCCCAAGACCCAGGGGAGCGGGCAGAGACCTGAGGGTCGGAGCGCACCACCGCCAGAACAGCGGGGCGCCTCCCAAGACACGATATGACCCTCTGTCTCGTCCACCCCTGCCATAACCAATCGCCCTAGGGATTATCAGTCCCACCCTGCCTAATGCGGACCCCGTGGCCCCCTCACCCCGCCCCGCCATGAGACCACCATCCGGCCTGGACAAACCAGACTCTGCCAAAAAAGGCAGAGCCCCCAACCTCCTCCCTAACCCATTAAAACAACGAATTAAAAATTTTAAAAGTCCCTTTCCCGATTTAAAATTTGACCCTTGGCTGCGCCATGCCACCTCTCGATCCCAGGATCCGCATTAAGGTAAGCTGTCGATAACCCCACAGGCCAACTCAAGGACAAGGGCGCAGTCCTGAAGGCCCGTAATTCTGCTAGCGAGTAAACCAACATAAATAATAGATCATAAAATTCATAGTGGGTAGATAGAAAGTGTCACGGCAAAGTGATAGATGGTGCACTGATGTCAAGAGTGCCTAGGTGGAGAATAAACGGTCCAGGTATCAGTCCAAAAGTCCCACATCACAACAGGCCTCTCACACCTGTTCGACCAGAGTCACAATAGGCAGCACACCGCTCTCTCACCGCGGTGGTCGGGGTAAAATTGGCTGATGGCATGATGGTTCAACCCCTCTATTCTCTCACAATAGAGGGGATAGTCCTCCCATTGTCCTCTCACCACAATGGGATCCAGCCTGAAACCGTATCCTGAAGAAAAGGTTGAGATAGATGGAAAAGATGGAAAAACCATGGTGGCTGGAAAAAGATGACACTACACCAACAAAGGTGCAAATGAGGGAGTTCAGGCGATCTGAGGGCGGCCAAAAACAGACATAGTGGACGAGCCCAGAATAGAAAAAAATGGGCAGTCGAAGGAGGCACAAAAATAGACAGGAGGACCAGGAAGTATCCAAAATGGCGTGGCTGTTAAAATCGCCAACGACCAAGATCGCAGATGGAAAACCGGCCAACCATGGGGGTCTTGCCCATAACAGACTCCCCCACACCAGGCCAGTACCGACTCAGTCTAAGTAACCACCTGGGCCCCCACCAGAGTCTTCTGAGCAGCTGGAATGAAGGGGCCACCCAGGGGACTGGGCCAACGAGAACACCCCTATATCGCCAGGGGGTCCTCGGGCAGTCCAGGAGCCAGCAGCAGCAGCAGCAGCACCAAGGCACTACAACCAGGCTGCTGCCAACAACGTAGCCCGGCCAGCATAGTCCCTGCAGCCAAAGCCTCCCTGGAGCAGCCACCTCCTCCGTTGACCTCAGACTCGCCGCCACAGCAGTCTCCATCGCCAAAGCCATTTTGCCACCTTGGTGACCACAACTGCTGCAGCCTCTCCAACAAATGAAGCCATCGCTGCAGTCGGGGCCTCCGCCGAAGCAGCCGTCACCGCCGCTGCCTCCGCTGCCCCCGTCACCGCAGCCGTCGCCTCCGTCGTCCACTACAGCCTCTCCGGCAGCCTCTCCGGCAAAGGGAGCCATCGCTGTGGTCAGGGCCTCCACCGAAGCAGCCAACAACGCCGCCTCCGCCGCCCCGGTCATCGCAGCTGTCACCTCCATCGTCTTCAACGCCCCCGTCGCCGAAAAGGAAGCTGCCGCCGCCAACAGCCACGCCACGGCCTCTGCAGCCGACAGAAAAGCTGCCGAGGCACTCAATGCCGTCCGGAACCCCCCCAATAGAACAGCCGCCATTTCACTGCCGGGCCGGCGCCGGGAACAAACCCCCGGCGGCAAACACGCCAGCGGCCTCAACCGAGCTCAAAAAAGCTCGAATTCATGCCTGAGCTCTTCTGAAAGAAAAACTGAAGAGCTCGACAACAACAGGAAAGTCTCTCACCGCCACAAGCCGTCTCAAACAAAGCTACCCGGGAAGAGATCACTCAGCAAGCAGCCATCATGCTGGGGCATGCGCAGTCATCACACTCTTCCTTACAGATACGTGATATGGGTGCACAGTCTAGACCAATGGTTCCCAAACTTTTTAAGTCCACTGCCCCCTTGGTGCTACACTCATCTCATTGGTGCCCCCACCCAGGGGTGGGATTCAAATTTCTGTGGGCATGGCCTAATTTGAGGGCATGGCTTGCTGGTCATGTGACTGGGTGGGCGTGGCCAGGTGACTGGCAAACCAAATACAAGTGGTCCTCACTTAATGGCCGGTTGTTTAGCAAGTGTTCTAATTTATGACTGGCCTCCCCAGAGCTACTTGACCTGTTTTTGGAGTTTTGACAGCTTTAGATCAGGGGTCTAAATCCCACCCCTGCCTGTGTGTGTCTGAGATAGGGAGAGAGAGAGGTTGGATCAGATCCTCTCTCTCTCTCTCTCCCACCAATGCCAGAAAGCCACCGTCAGTCAAAATTCATATTAGTGGTCTCCGGGATTTAAAATTATGAGTTTGGTGGTCCCTGAGGTCCAAAAGTTTGGCAACCCCTGATCTAAAGGGGTGAGCCTGAGAGAGGGAAAGAGAGAGAGAAAAGAAAGAGAGAGAGAAGAGAGGAAGAAAAGAAAGAGAAAAGGGAAAGAAAGAAAAAGGGACAAAGAAGGGGGGATGGAAGGAAGGGACAGAAAGAAAAAGAAATAAAGAAAGAGGGAGGGAAGGAGGGAGGAGAAAGATAATGAGATATCTATTCTAGTCCAATCACCTGCTCCAGCAGCGTTAGAAGGGAGTGTGTGTATGTGTGTATTTCTCCTTGTAATTTACCAGTACATTTTGGTTTTGCCTTCTTCAGAATTGGCACTGTAATACATTGGGGAAAAGTAATTTTTAGGGTGGAGATCTGGTCCAATGGATCCTGTTTAAAGCCTCAACAAAATGTGAGAACTTCCTGATAGTCTTGACCATGTTTCGTCCACAAAACCTTTAATAGAAGCCAAAGAGGTTTCAATGTGCTGGCAAAGATGTTTCAATGTGGAAAAGGGCCTCAGTCTAAACTAGGCCTCATTCAATCTGATGTATCAGGTCTCTCCCTCTTTCTCTCTCTCTCTCCCTCCCACCCTCCTTCCCTTCCTCCCTCCCTCCCTCCCAGACTAGCTTTGCTCTACTTTCCCAATGTGCCTGTGGGGCCAGTGCTTCAAACATGGATGGATGGATGGATGGATGGATGGATAGAGAGAGAGAGAGAGAGGCAGGCAGGCAGGTAGGCAGGCAGATAGATAGATATATTGGTTGGTAGATAGATAGATAGATAGATAGATAGATAGATCGATCGATCTATATTGGTAGATAGGTAGGTAGGTAGGTAGGCAGGCAGGAAGACAGACAGACCTTTTGGATGGATGTATGGATAGGTAGGTAGGTAGATAGATAGACCTATATTGGTAGATAGGTAGGTAGATAGGTAGACAGACAGAAAGACAGACAGGTAGGTAGATAGGCAGGAAGGCAGGCAGGCAAACAGACAGACCTTTTGGATGGATGGATGGATGGATGGATGGATGGATGGATGGATGGACAGATGGACAGATGGACAGACGGACAGACGGACAGACAGACAGAATGCGACAGTGGCGGCACTTTGGGAAAGCGGTGGCGGTGGCTTTTCCCAACGTGCTGCCACATTCGAGGCGCCAGTTCCGGTGCGGTACAACAGTCAATGGGGTGAGCCTGCAGGGCCGGTGCCTCAAACGCCCCCCTACCACCTCTTAGCACCCCTTTGCTGGCCCCCTTGGGGATGCTAAGAGGTGGCAGGGGGGCGGTGCATTACAGTCAATGGGTGAACCTGCAGGGCCGGCACCTCGAATGCCCCCCTGCCACCTCTTAGTGCCCCCCTGCTGGCCCTCTTGCCTCTTAGTGCCCCCCTAAGGCATCCCACCCCCCCCAGGGGGTGGTACCACCCACTTTGGGAACCACTAGTCTAGACAATAAATACAACAGCAACACTCACACTGACATATGCAGTCAAAGAACCAACACATCAGAGAGGGGTATAGCCTCAGGCTCTTCTCTCTGATCTTTTTGGACACATTATAGGAATCCATTCTTTCCTGGCCCAATAAGCCACCCAGGATCACAATATTACCAAAACTATTTTGGACACAATTCCAATCCACTCACCAGTATCATGCATCAGTCTCTGTGAACTGGTAAATTCTCTCCTTTCAAAATATCCTTTAACAGTTTCTCAAAGTCCCCACTGCACATATAACAAATATCAGCATGAAAATTTCTGAAAAGAGAAGTTGACTTAAAAAGGTCTTTTTCCCATTCTCTATTTTTACTTAATATGATTAAACCTTATTTTTAATTTTTAACACCACATATATGGGTTTCCACTCCTGGTCCCAGCTCCGGGTTTCACTTCTCCACTGGATTTGGACTCGCCACCTCTTTTCAGCTCCTTCCACTCGAATTCGGAACCTATGGGGGCAAATCTCATCAGTTATTAGTTTATTGTTTCTGCAAGGTTAACTTCAGTGGGTCCCATACAAAATGCTCGTCCAGGTGGTCGGTGTAGACACAGGGCCTTTTATGCGAGTGTTGTGCGTCAAACCCTTCTTGGCCATCCGGATTGAGGTTTCGGAGGTGAGTAGTACTTGGAATGGTCCTTCCCATTTCAGGATTAACTTCTCCTCCTTCCTACTCTGGATCAGCACCCAATCACCGTGGTGGAATTTATGGACTGGAAACTCCAAAGGTGGTGTTTGAGCCAAAAGTCCTTGTTTCCTGAGGAAATTGAAATATCTGAACAGTTTATGTACATATTGCTTCCAATGTCTTTTCTAGGTTGGGTCCGTATTCTCAATAGGGCTTAAAGGAAGACATTTAGTCCTTAGTTCTGGCATATGTGTTTCCAATATTAATTTGATCTAACAATACTCTTGACTCCACTGTTGTTGTAGCATTACTGCAGGGAAAAGCTTCCACCCATCCTGTAAGGTGGTCCACTATGACCAATAAATATTTTACTCCCCCCATCTTTGGCAATTCCATAAGATATACTTGAATACACTTAAAGGGTCTTAAAGCTAGTGGCCTTCCACCCATCTGTTGTTTCCTGATGGCTTGCTTGTTTACCTTTTTACAAATTAAACATTTGTCTATTACTGATTTTGCTACAGGGTATATTCCAATACAACCATAGCATTTCAAAAGTTCATCTACAATGGCTTGAATTCCCAAATAACTTCCTTCATGTAATCTTTCCAACAACTCTTGTGCAATTGGTTTGCTTATTATTTGTCTTCCATCTGGGAGAAACCACTTTCCCTTCTCTCCCTCCTGTCCTCCTATTTGTTGTAACTCCCTTTCTGTTCTTTCTCAGTGAACACATTAATTTCTTCTACTGATTCTCCTTTTTGGTGTGCATTCACATGTGTCACTGCTGTTTTTCTAGGTTTTTGTAAAGAACTCATTATTTCCTTTATCAGGGTTTCATGTACTAGATCATTTCCCTTGTTGTTTATCATTCCTCTTTCCACCCAAACTTGCCAAAAGTATGCACCATTCCAAACGCATATCCGGAATCTCTGTCCTTCCAAAATACATAAGAGCTTGATTTAGTGCATACAATCCATGAGCCTGAACAGATCAGCTTCATGGCAGACCCCCCCTTGCTTTCAGGATCTCTTTGGTATGTTTTTCCGTGCTCCCCCCTCCCCCCTAGAAGAACCATCTATAAAAATTGCCTCTCTTTTCTCAAGGGGATGTTCCCCCAAATCAAATCTTATTTTAGTTTGTAAGTCTATTACTTCAGAACAATAATGTTTTAATCCATATTGATCCACTGATCTAGTGTTGGCTAAGAAATGTGCTGGATTCAAATTATGATCTGGAGTTAAAACCAAATCTGTTTGCTTCATCAAAATTGCCTCATATCTCAGAATTGGGAATCGGTCAGCCATCTTCCTGCTTTTTGCTGAAGAATGGTTCTGACTTAATGTGGGGTGCTCACAATGAGGGCTCCCCCAAAGGTCAATTTTCCATTATTTTTGACAGGAATGCCACAGGCTTCTGTTGTCCTGCCCAGTCCTGAGCCAACACACCTTGTGCAATTCAATTCTCTGTGTTTACAACAAGATGGAATGGCTTTTCCAACTTTTGCAAACTTAACACAGGAGCCTTGTTTAAGGCTTATTTCAGATTTTCAATCTCTTTCATTTCCCTCCCACTTAAAATCCCAAGGTTCAAATTCAATTAACTTTGCATACAGGGGTTTGGTAAGATCAGCATACCCATCATGTCATAGTCTGCAGTATCCCACCAAGCCTAAGAATTTCCTTAGTTCTTGCTTAAGGTGACCAGATTTTAACATTGGTAAAGCGGGACACCATTGACCGGGGGTTCTTGATTAAAAATTTGCATGTAAAAATTTGCATTAATTTGCATTAATTTGCATTAATTATAAAATTAACAAAAATAATATAAATCTCATATCCTGGTGAAATAGCCACATGGCTGCCGAAAACCGTATATTCCTTTCCCGTTCTCCCGCCATTCCCTAGCTTGTCGTGCATTCTTTCCAAAAATCGGGACTTTTTAAAATGCGGGACGGACAAATTGTTAAAAATCGGGACTGTCCCACCAAAAGCGGGACGTCTGGTCACCTTGCCAGAATCACGCGCGGTTCTGCTTCATCAATAAACCAATTTTCTTTCCAATCAGCCTCCATTTTATTTCCAGAGCCAGGTGGAATTTCTTCCAACAATTGGACAGCCACTTGTCTGGAATGATACAGGGTTTTCTGCCAGAACAGGAGGTTGGACAGAAGACCTCCAAAGTCCCTTCCAACTCTGATATTCTGTTCTTTTATTTATTCTTTCCCCATATTTATAACCTATCCCAAATCCAAAGGACTCCAGTCACGATGTCAAGCAAAAACAAAACAAAACACCATTATACTAGTCAGAATCAAAACCAAATATTAGCCAGGCCTAAAAAGGCATGGATTAAAAAAAATAGCATTTGTATTTGCATATTTTTATGGTTCAGATCCTTGCTTGTTCAGGCAACAGCCTTCCTTGATGACTAATTTAATCGGTTACCAAATTAACTCCCATTTTCTGTATTTGGACAATACCCCTAATTCAGCGTTTCTCAACCTTGGCAGCTTGAAGATATGTGGATTTCAACTTCATTGTGCAAACAGGTTGGATTCCTGAAATAAAAAGACCAACTAGAGTTTCCTTTTAACACTAACCCAATTTAGCATACAGGTAGTCCTTGACTTGTAACCATTCGTTTAGTGACTAGTTGAAGTTACATTGGCACTGAAAAGAGATTTATGACCATTTTTTCTCACCTTTGCAGGATCCCCATCAAAATTCAAATGCTTGGCAACTGACTCATATTTATGACGGTTGCAGTGTCCCAGGGTGATGTAATCCCCTTTTGCAACCTTCTGCCAAGCAAAGTCAGTGTGGAAGCCTGATTCACTGAACAACCATGTTCTTCACAACTGCAGTGATTCACTTAACAATGGTGGCAAGAAAGGTCATAAAATGGGGCAAAAAACTCCCTTAACAGCTGTCTCGCTTAGCAATAAATGTTGGGCTCAATTGTGGTCATAAGTCAAGGATTTCCTGTATTGTGTGAACGCAGAAACAAAATTTTTATCTGACCTGACTGAGCACACTTGTCTGAATATAGCCAAGAGGTTCTGTGGATTAAGTTCTGGTTCTTAAAATGAATTATAACACTTCCAGCAATATCAAAAACAATTTTTTTGCAACCTGGCATCCCCCAGGTTTGTGAAAAGGCAAATTCCCTAGTCCCCAGACTGGCTGTTGTGGATTATGGGACCTCATGTCCAAGATACTTGAGAAAAGGTGGCCTAAGCATGATTTAATTTTAATTTTTCACGAAAGATTGTTAATTAATTTTTTAACATTCTGTCTAGGCAGAGGAGAAGTTGATTCCCAGGGATAGGCTTGGCAATTACAGTGCTTCCAGCTTTCCAAAGTGGCGATAACAAGAGTGCTTCTGAGCATACAACGAGTTGACACCCAGGAAACAAGAAGGAATTTCCCCCCCCCCTCCCCAGAATGGAAAGACAAAACGAGAACAGGACTATCCAAAGATTTTGACCCAATCCCCAAGGATTACAACCCCGAAAATAAAATAAAATAAAATAAATAAAATCAGCAGACTTTTGCGCCTGCGCAGTCAGGTGCGACCCTCAGGAATGCGGGAGGGAGAGCAGGCGGCAAATTTCCCCGCCAAACTCCAAAGCCGGGAGTTGTAAAAAAGAGAGAAAGAGAAAAAGCAGATTTTTCTATTTTTGGCGCGGCTGCCGCGCTCCCTGCTCCTTTGTAGCTCCGTTGCATTGAAATCGTGGGCTCCTTTCCTGTGCAAAATTAAAAATTAAATAAGTTGGAAATTTGCATTGCTAAGATTGGAACGGACCGATTGCAAGTTTTGCTCTTTTATTTTTATTTTTTGCACACACACGCACACACACACACACACACACACAGAAAGGCGCCAACCTTTGGATCTGGCCAGAAGACTCAAATTCTCTAAGTCCTCTTCCCACGAGCCCCCTCACACCAAGCAGCTTTCCAAGAAACGCCGTCCCTCCCTAACACTTTCACCAGCCCAAGCGCAGGCGCGAGGGAGAAAAAACGTGGCGCACAGCGCGAAGGAGGCCTCTGTGGTCATGTGTTCCGAATTCTGCGCCTGAAAGAAGGCCAGAGGAAAACTTTTGGAATCCTGGGGATTCCATTACTTGGACTGTATTCTTTCTAATAGATGAGACCGTGGACTCATAAAGTTTGAAAGAGCTGCTTTCACCCTAAGTAAAGTGAAGTAAGTACCTGATAATCTTCTGCTTAAAATCGGGACTTTTTAAAAACGCCGCGGGATGCGGGACAAATTATTAAAACTCGGGACTGTCCCGCCAAAAACGGGATGTCTGGTCACCTTATTCTTGCTTGTTTTTAGGTAAGGGTTGGGATGCCACCCCTTCTATTCTTCTATAGAAATTGAGTGCTGCTTTTGCCTAACTACTTTGTTTGGATTCTTGAGTGTTATTTTAAGTGGGGTTCAAAACCCTCATAGGAATCGTCTCTACTGGCCCAAATTCAAATTTCAATGGAAGATCTGCCAGGGAATCCCTTCCCAACAGATTAACACCTGCTTCTGATATATATAACATTTCTACCTCTATCTTTTTATTTTGTCCTTTTATTCCCAATTAGGGATTAATTTGGGTACTTCAAATCCTTTGCTTTTACTCCAGATACTCTAATACTTTGTCCACTTAAATTCATCTCTTCAGTTAATACTGATATCAAAGTTCTCGCTGCCCCAGTGTCAATTAAAAACACAACTTCCTCTTCCTTAGGTCCCACTTAATTTCATCTTCTGCCGTCATATTATACACTTGCGCCTCCCTTCTTTGGATCAGGCAGTCTTTCTTGAAATGTCTAGGCTGGCCACACCTAAAACATCTCCTCACTCTGTCCTCCCTGCCTGTACCACCAAGTCCTCTTCCCCTTATCACTCCCTGGTTCCACCCTATCATTCCCTCATTTCTATTGCCCCCACTTTCTCTAACTCCTTCTTTTCCTAGCACTGCCATCATGCCTTCCAAGTCAGCACAAATTTGTGCAATTAACTTTCTAGCTAGCTAGACCAAAAGTCCATCTCTTCCTGCTATTACTTTCACACAACTACCCCACCACAATAATGTTCAAGATCCAATCCTCCCTATAAATCTCCTTCTTTTATCCTTGACAGATAGGGTCTAGCATTTTAGACAAAAATGCCACTGGCTGTTTAAAAGCCATTCTCTTATCCGTGTAACACTAGGCCTTTAGTTTTGCATACAAGTCTTTATTCAACCTACAATATCCAGGCAATCCTAGACATTTCCTCTCTCTTTCTACATATTGTAATTTCTAACTCATCTCTGTAACAATTCCTAAAAGGACAACAACTTGTGTTGCTAACAAACAAACAATGAATGCCATAGGATGAAGCATCTTGACTCTTAAGCATCCATAAGGCACATAGACATAAAGACATAAAAGAGGGCAGTAAGAAGAACAACTTAGATAAAACAAACAATCTAAATGAGGTATTTTGAGTCAATTGTCTAAAATATATTTGGGTCAAACTTTAGTGTCAATTTTCCACTTTGAGCAAAATATGGATTAAGAGCATATACAGAGTGCTGTTGTCCCCAATTCGGGTCTGAGCCTGGTGCCAAAGCCAATGATAGACACCAGACATGAGGTGCAGGTTTTCTGATTGCTTTTATTGAGTACTCAAGGAAAAGGGCTCCTGGTCAAAATGCCAAGAGCCAAGAACAAAGGATTGAATAAGTTTTATACATTTTCACTAAAGGAGAAGGTGGGACAAAGTGAGATAATAAGAAATATCATCTAATAAACATTTTAGTAATAATTCTACAATTTGTTCTATTGGTCTCTAACTGTCCCTATTCCTAGGTCTTGGCTAATGAAATCCCTAGGAGTTATCTAATATACTGCAGGGCATTCTCTATTTGTGACTTTTAGCTGAGGTATGCAAGTTGGCTAACTCGTATTACTTTTATCAGCTTTCCAATTAGCCAGGACTGTTACAAGAGTTACATCTGCATATCTTCTGTGGATAAGGATTCTTTGTTCTTCCTAGGCAGACTTCACAATTACAGGATTTCTGATTTACTTTGAAGTGTGTGCCATGACCTGGTTTTATTTTAGCAGATGGCCCATCAGTGTGGCTGGTTTGAATTTTGATTCCCTTGCTGAGCTAAGCTCCATTGTAAACTGGTAGCTGAGCCAGCTGCAAAGATAACGTTCTAGGCAAACTGCCCACCTCAGCCTAGCCATCTAAGGTTTCTTTGTTTGCAGAAGTGCTGAGAAAAATAATGTTTCTACAGCAATGACTATCTTGCACACGCTATTTCTTTATCTCCTTTTAATCTGGGATGGGGGTCAAACACACAGACATTTACACCAACTTTTTACCATCAACATACTTGCACATTTGTACTGTAATCAGACTGCTTGCATGTTTACAATTTACAATTCTTTTCTGGGAGCCAATGAGCTCCATTGTCTAAATAATTTTGTGTACTGTTATGAGAGGGTCTCATTCTCCAGCCCTGGAAATGATTACACACAGACACATTTTCACACGCAACATTTCCAGACCTGGGGAGGTTTTGTCCCTTTAAATCTTCACTTTTTTTTTCTTTGGGCAACCTATAGTTTGGTCTCAGAGCAGTGGGACAACTCAAGGAGTGGTTCCAGTCACAAATGTGATTGTGGGCCCTAACCACAGCCTACCTGCTTCTCACAGCTTTAAGTCCAATCCAGAAAGCCAACTTAATTCTCTGGCTGGCCAAACATGTCACAATTATGTTTTATTTTGAACTGCAGCAGCCCCAATTGGGGCTATACAAAGCTAAAGGATATTTTTCTTCAATTCAATCCCATTCAATTCTGTATGCAATTATTATACATGCACATATAAGAATTTTTAATAGAAGTCACATCAAATTGATCAAGTCAAATTATCTGAGTCTTTCCATTTAAACAGGCAAAGCCTTTTTATTACTTGCTAAAACCCGGGTGGGAAGAACAATAAACATTTTCTTCTCTTAGTTCTTTCTGCCACACATAACAGCATAAATTAAGCATATCTTCTTTGATCAGCCCCAAAGTACTGTATGGAGGGGCTTCCCAACCTCTAAGTATTTTCCCTAAAGGACTACTCAGGTCTATTTACAATTTGGGATTCTTCCTAATTGTTTTAGTGAACTTCTCACTTTTACTCGGAGTTACACCCATTGTTCTATCTCCTTGAGCACTAAATAATTAAAAGGGATTAAAAATAAAAATTTTAAATAAATAAATTGTTACTATGTGTCTCTGCCCTGGGCATGTTCCCTTTCTAGCTTGAATCTCCCAGCAGAAGCTGGCTTTTTCACACATCGTTTGCCAGGGCTCTCAAGAGCAAGTTTAAACTACACTTCTCTTTCACACATTTCTCTTGGGACCCACTGGAATTGCCATGGTTAGTTACCAAACTGGAACAATCCTTACCAACTTGTTCCAGTGAGACCTTTGTACACACACAGTTGGCACCTGGGCAGAGCAAAATACACCCCTTACTGCCACTAAAGGTCTGTCTCTGCCCTAGAGAGCCTGAATCTCCCAGCAGACACTAGCTTTTTAAAGATCCAAACTCTTCCCTACAAATCCCGAATCTTCCAGCAAATGCTGCCTTATTTTAAAGATCAAGATCTATAGAGACCTTTATTCGACTTTCAATACAGCCTAAGGACTGATAAGGTCGTCTCCATACACCTCCCACACAAGTCTCAGATTCTCACAGCCCTACCTAGCCCTCTGAATTGCCAAGGCAATACTTAAGTTCACTTTTCTTACCTTGGTCTGTGCACAGAGTTGCCCAGTTGTTTCCAGCAATCCCATAAACCTGGTCCCCTTCCTTCTCTTTCTGTTTTCAGTCGACCTCTATTTTAAACATGGATCTGTGTCTCGTTCTATGCTCCTGAACGTAAGAGTTGACTGTGGACCATTGAAATCAATGGGGCATGCCTTCCTCACCAACTCTGCCATCCAGGGCATCAGAAGAGAGCAGTTGCCCGCATTCTCCACCAATTGTTGGAAATAACTCAAAGCCAACAAAAAAACTTGGATCATTGGAAACAAAGGATTTATTAAAAAGAAATAACAAGATGGTTTGCAAAGCACCGGTGGTCTTTAGAACCTCAAGAAACAGGTTCAAATCAAAAGCCACACCTTTAGAACCTCAAAACATACTTTATATAGTTTCATCTCGTCACCCAAGTTCCCTCCTTCTTGAGACTCATTCCCTCCCAAGTTCAAACTCACTGGATATGCCCTCAGGTGTTGCAGCTAATCCCAGGATGTCTCCAGGGAGAATTGTCTCCTTCTGTTATGTTCTCATCCATACCCCTCCGTAACTCTTACTTTGGCTGCCCACATGACATCTTTCCTTAGCATTAAGGAATGTAGCATCCCCTCATCAGAGCCTCTTTCTAAGCTCATCATATACTACCATTTTTCCAAAGAGATTATAACAACCCCTGCAAACATAATAATAATATAAAAGGCATATACATAAGATAAAAATATAAAAAGGCTTAACAATGGAGCATGTCAAAAGTATAAATGCAAAACATGTATATACAGGGAGATATATTTCATTTGATAACAGATTAATAGAATTGGAAGGGACCCTGCAAGGTCATCCAGTCCAAACCCCATTTGTGAAACCTTTAAGCATCTTATATACTATTTTATTTTTGAATTTACTTATTTCTAACATTACTTTGAGATCAGAGGTTTATTTCATGAGCAAATTGGAACATGAAAAGCCATCATAACATAACAACATTTCTAGTAAGATAATACTTACAAACAACCCATTGCAATGAGGTCCAAAGATAATAGCTAAGTCCAGAAAGGATAGCTGCTATCAGTGGCCTCGATTTGAGATTTACCCTCTTCTTTTATACCTTTCTTCTTCTGAAGCCCATCCAGTAGTATGTAATCCTTCTGGATGTACTTCCCTATTCCCACACTGTCCATCACCTAATACACACAGCTCTTTCCCAACCACCTGCCATCTGCTACTTTCAGTTCCCCTTTTTCTCACTGTCCCAGACATTCATGATCCAAAATAGCTCTTATTTTTGATTGTCCAGTAAATATCTGTTTTTTTGCAAAAGTAGTAGGTAGTAACATTTGCGAAGCTTGCAAAATCTCATCAGATTACAAATATTTCGCCATGGTTGCAAAATCAGCTCAGCCGGAGTTATTATATATTGTTAATTTGAGGCCTCCAATTAAGCAGAGGCCTATACCAACTTTAGGGTCTAGTTATCCTCCCCTTACACTATTTTAAAACAAAATGTACATGCCAATAATGAAATAACAGGTAAGTATAATGATAGAAAATTGGCAATCATGAATAGGGCTAACAAAAATAAAGATCCCATAATGAGCAAAGTCTTAACTCACTTTTGAAAAGATATTTGGGAGAAAAGCTAGTTGTGCCATCTAAAGAGTTTCTCATAAATCTGACCTTCCAATGAAAAACATTTACTTCTACTAGAAGTGAATCAAGCCACTTTGTAGGATCTGAAGAGGTAGGCTGGAGTGGGTGGGGAAATTATTTTCTTGCAGAAGGAATTTTTTTCAATGGACCATTTGAACTCTAGTAATTACGGAGTTAAGAGGGAGGATCCAGTATTGAACTGAGCTGAGAAACTAAACAGCAATTTATGCAGACTTCTCAAATGGATGCAGATGATGGGCAAGACCATTAAATTGCTTCCATTAACCTGCCACACTCTACCCTAGATGAAGTTCCTGAATTGCCTTTAGCAGCAGCTCCATAAAAAGTGTATTACAGCTCTCAAATCTGGAAGACACCAATGCAGGAATTACAGCAGTCTGCCTGGCAGATGAACATCAGCCAAACTTGCTCACACCAAGCAAGGCCAGTTTAAGAAACAAATTGCATCTTTAACACATACCTAAGAAGGGCACGTGTGAATGCCTCAGACCTGTTTTTAAATATGTATCAGGAATGGCCACTGAGCAGGGAGTTGGATCTGAAGATGAATCCCTGGCCATCAAACCTGATGAGAAGGTCCACATCAGCTCCCTCTTCCCAGTTTCGTGTTTGCACAGAAAGGGGGATGCAAAAGTATTGGACCTCGAAAGGAAGCAGTAGGAATGGAAGGCATTAAGAATTTAACACAGTTGGGGCTCCCTCCTCTCCATGAGTGACCACAACTCTTTGATACTCTCAGTATTAGTGCAAGAGGTTATAAATTTTATGTAAGATAAAAATCAGTTAATAAGTTTTGGTGCTAAAAGCCAAACATCTGCTGCTATAAGCTTGACATTAGGTCTGCATTCCAAAATGAAAATGTAGGCGTGTGTGTGCATGTGTGTGTATTGTCTGACTATTGATCCTTGGTGAGTGGCAGTGCAACCGCAACAGTTCCTGTGAACCATAAATTATTACAATAGTTTCTTTCCCAGCCTGGTCTTGCCAAAGCTCATATTGGCTGACAATGCTAGAAGCTATAAGCCCAAATATTAGGATGCCAGAGATGAGGAAGAATGATGTAAGTTTTTTTTAAATTAAAATAATATTTTTTTTCAAAAATCATAGTATATTATTTCTTAACAGTTTTCCTTTACTTTGCATATGCCTAAACGTATTGTAAGGATAGAGGGCTTTATGTTTGCTTGTATTCAAACATTAATATTATTTTTAAATTTTGTTTATTAAACAAATAGACAAACACAAATACAAACAGATATACATTAAAAATCAAACGTGGTACAGTTATCCTCACATCAATCTTTGTCATTACATCGTTAAATCCAATGGTAGTATTATGTACTTTCCATCTGTATACTTTAAGTATTGATTTAGTCATTCAGTATTTTCATGTATCTTCCTCGTCTCTAGACAACCATAAAATTTGTCCCATGTTTTATAGTAATCCGTATCCTCCTTATTCTTAAGTTCTTTGGTTAGCTTATCCATTTCTGTGCACAATGTAATTTTCCTCAATATTTCCACTTCATTTGGGGTATCTTTACTTTTCCAATTTTGTGCGTACGCCAACCTTGCTGCAGTGGTTACATGAATCATTAAATACATGTTTTCTTTATCATATGTCCTAAAATTAATTCCTAACAGAAAGAACTCAGGCCTATATTGTATTCTAACTTCACACATTTCTTCCATCCACTTGTGTAAATTTTGCCAATACTTTTGGGCCTCTTTGCAACTCCACCATAGATGATAATAAGTTCCTCTCTCTTTATTGCATTTCCAGCAAATGGGGAAATGGCCAGCTGTCAGGGAGAAGGGACATGTGAGCAGATAGCTCTGCAAAACACAGACTCTTATCCCTGTACTGCAGGACTCTACAGAGTCTAAAGAAAGCTTGGAGGGCTTCCAAAGGAGAGGGGTCCCCGAAGACAAGCCACAGGTGGCGGTTTGTGGAGAAATCGGGTTAAACCACAGGCGAGAGGATGGTGAAGCAGACAACCATTAATGGCCGTCCATGAGTGCTGACAGCCGGTCACACAAGTGGAGAGCTAGCGGAACAAAGGTACAGTTAAACAAACAAAAGCAACAACCTATAAGCGATTAGAACTTAATTTAAAGAGGAGACGCAACACAATAATATTGCAAAATAGCCTGGTAAACAGAGCTGGCTCTAGCTGAGGAGGATGACAGAGTGGCGAGACACATGGAGATTGAAAAGATTGGAGGATTACTGTAAAACCAAATGCGAGACGGGGGTGAAGGATCAAGCAGCTGCTTACTGTTCAGTGCGGCTTTGAGATTGGAACACTTGTTTTGGAGAATAAAGTTGTTTTCTTTTTGGATGTAACATTAATAGCGGAGTCTTCTTTGGATGGACACTGTGAAGTAAAAGACGGTTCCGGTCCCTGGAACTAGAAAGCGGATCGGTGAAAGTACTGACTGTCATTGACGGACTGAAGGGGAATTTGTGTTTATTTCTCCCTTTTGGATCTGAGATTGAGATTTTGGAGAGATTTAAAAAGAAAGAAGAAAAAAGGGACTTCTTGAAGAAAATGGACGCTGGCCGGTGGGTGACACAGCGAATTTAAAGAAGACTGAGAGATATTGTATTGAGAAAGAGACATCTACTGGTAACAGGGAGAAAGGAAAAGGGATTGGACGGAAGTTGCAAAGTAACTCTTTGCAACAAAGTCAAAAAGAAGAGATTGGCGGTTGTTAGAGTACTGGACTTTCTTTTTAGTATTTTGTTTCTCCTTCTTTTCTCTTTTTTCTTCTTTCTCTTTTTATTACACAGTGAAGATACTTCAGGAAAGGATCTAGTGGAATAAAACTTTGTGGAGTCTCCCTTAATAATTCTATAATTGAAACTGAACTTATTAGTTTCCCTCTTTTTCTTTCTTTGCTCCTTCTCCCCTCTCTCTCCCTCCTTCCACTCCTTTCCCTGTTTTGGTTCTATTTGATGATAATATTTAAAAAATTAATGAATTAATGAATTAATTATCAAGTGATTTAAGGGACTGGAATAATTGTTATACCTATATACTGTCAGCTTTGAAATTCAGCTGCCAACATAATGGAAAGGGGGGTGGAGGAGTTGAAAAATTCAAGGTGATTCTGCATGTCATACTAAGAAATTCCAGTTGCAGTTAATTTGTTCTCGTGATTTATGAAGTGTAGAAGTGGGAGGAGAAAAAGGTGGATTCTGTGTAGCGCATGAAAATACTTTCACTTTGGGAAATTGCCTTAGACGTACCAGATCTGTTCCTAATAAATCAATTGGAGAGAATATGTCTCGGAGTGATTGATATCATGGATACTTTCTGGATTTCTTACATTTATTTCCCAAAGTCAACTTTTATTTTTTGAAGGGGCTTGGCCGATAACCCGGAGGTCTTTTCCCAGAGATGGAAAAAGATCAACAATCAGCCGAAGTTGGAGAGCTGCAGGAGGGGGCGTGTGGGCCCCCCCATTCTGGAGCATTAACTGGATCTGACAGTCCTTGTTTGGAGGAGATGATGGATGCTTTCAGAATGGCAGTAGAGGAAAGAGTTTTAGGAGCTATACCGAAGCGTTTCAACTCAATAACCCAGATGTAACCCAGCTGTCTGAAGAGAAATCTTTCTCTAGCCCCAGGCATATTGCTATTCTGTCAGATTGGAGGGAAGAGAGACAATTGGGGTCTGAATTCTCTCAAGAAGACAAACCCAAGATTTATCCTGGGACTCCATAGGAGGCAGATTTACATCAACAGTTCCAGAATCTAAAGGTGACAGGCTTGGTCTCACAGTCTGTTTGGACGGGTGGAAGCTTGAGACCACCCATGTTCACTTACCTAAGTATCGTGAGGGACAAGGAGACTATACAGATGCCAGTTGGAGGAGCCCAGCAAGAAGCATCAACTGACAGAGGTATGTTGCAGCCTCCGAGGCAATCCCCTCATTTTCCAGAAGGAATTTTGCCCCCTGCAGAGAGTATCCCTCCAGGGTGGGGATTTTATCCAGGCCAGGGGTGGATTCAGTGCCAATGGCAGCCAGCACCAACACAGCCCTGGTCTGAAGGAGGGTTGCCCACACAACAGACAGCAGCCACTTCCCCTCCACCCGACCAGGGAACCAGGCCACACCCATCTTCCTCCTGGCAACCACAAATGCAACCCCAACCTGCAGTGAGGCCACAGGGACCCCTATTCCAGAGAGGCGCCACCCAGCCAGGCTTCAGGGGGCCTACCCAGCCCTCACGCCGGTTCCTTTCATTCCAGTTCAACCTGCAGGGGCCTGGCATGGGCCACCTCCCCAACCATGACCCAGGCGGGACCAAATACCCTTTAAGGCCATATTCGATGGCTGCCATGAACATTTCAATTATTTCCTCACTCGAATCCGATCCCATATAGAACAATTTGGAGATCAATATGCCACAGAGCACGATTTGGTTATGGCCATAACAGATGGGATGAATGAAGGGGATGCTTCAGACTGGGTGGCCCAACTACACAATGAACAATCCCCCGAATTACATGATGTAAATGGATTTATTCAATTAAGACTCAGATTTGAAAATCCAGACAGGGTAGCAGAGAATGAAGAGAAGTTAATGGAAATGAGGCAAGGCAAGTGACCCTTGTCAGAATTTATTTGGGACTTTAGAAGGGTCGCAAGCCACCTCATGGATTGGCCTGAAAGAATGACTTTACACTACTTTAAAAACGCCATTGATTCAGAAGTAAAGAAGGCCTGTGAAATTAGGGGAATCCCAGAGACCTTACAATCATGGTATGCCACCTCCTTCAGCTTAGATTGCAGCATCAACCCACAAAAGAAACCCCTTCTGGCGGCCCCGCCTAAGAGAATTGTGGCTAGGAGACTGCCGACAGGACCAGCTGAACCTGCTCCTACCCGGCCCACCAGCGGGCTAAAATGTTACCGCTGTGGCCAAGCCAGCCATAGAGCAGCAAACTGTCTGGCCCCTGCTCCTGTACCACAAGCACTGCAGTCAAAGTCTAATCCAGCTGTTAGAGGTCGGAAGAATCAAGGAAGACCTCCAGGCATTGGCGGGTTCACCAAACACAGCTGGGAAAGCCCCCTCTGCACAGATGAGAGCAACGGACCACCAGACCGGCACCACATCCCCGAGAACCCAACATGCAAAGACGATCCAATGGTGAGTGATCCCATCATACCTTTTACAGTCAAGGTCAAGTTAGTGGTACCAAACACGGGGGAGGCCGGGGAGTTAGAAGCTGTCATTGATACTGGGTGTTCTAGATGTCTTATCGGACTCCCTATCATTGAACAATTGGGCATAAAGACTAAACCACTAAAACGCCCAATCAGATTTGAGCAAGTGGATGGAAACTTAATTGGGGGGACCCCAGCCACCCAAATGACAGAATTGATCAAGATGGAATTAGGGCCCCATCGCGAACTCATACGCTTCATAGTGGCCCCCAAGATGTCAGAATCAATCATACTGGGACTTGCTTGGCTAGACAAATGGGCCCCGACAATCAAATGTGAGGATGGATTCAGAAAAATCCTCATTGCACAGGCCCATTGCCCCTCTTCTGCCCACTACAAAACCACCAGTCAGCTGGAACCCAGAGCCTGAGCCAGCATCCACAGCATCCCACCTTCTACCAGATAACTCCCAGATACCCAACCAATACAAAGACTTGGCTGAAGCATTCATTGAAGAAGAGTGTAATGTTTTACCTCCCCATCGAGCCACTGATTTGCCATAGAATTAGAGCCCGGGAAATTACCAAAACCAAAGATGTATTCAATGACGCCTGCTGAAATGACTGAATTAAGGAAATACATCGACAGCAATTTGGAACGAGGGTTTATTGAGCCTGCCAAATCGAGTTTAGCTGCCCGTGTTGTTCAAGGAGAAGAAAGATGGCGGGTTGAGATTGTGTGTTGACTTTAGAGGCATGAACGTATGCATCAAAACATGTATCCTCTCCCCTTATGAAGGACTTATTGAACCACCTGTCGAAGGGCAAGGTATTCACCAAGCTAGATCTCAGGGAAGCTTACTACCGGGTCCACATCAAAGAGGGAGATGAGTGGGAAACAGCTTTTAACTGCCCTCTGGGTAGCTTCCAATTCAAAGTCATGCCTTTCGGACTTCAGGGGGCTCCTGCAGTGTTTATGCAGCTCATCAGTGAGGTGCTACACCCACACCTTTACCAGGGGGTCTTCGTATACCTGAGTGACATCCTTATCTTCAGCGAAACCATGGAAGAACATATTCAATTGGTCCAACGAGTCCTAGAAAAACTTCTAGCCACCAAATTATATGTGAAACTCTCAAAATGCGAATTCCATAGAGTCGCTGGACTATTTAGGCTACCAAATATCCAACCTGGGGATTGAAATGGACCACGGAAAGGTGAAAGCAGTGCTGGACTGGCAACCCCCCAGAACCTGAAAGCAACTTCAAAGTTTCTTGGGGTTTGCCAACTTCTATAGACAATTCATTCTGTCCTTTGCCGAAGTTGCCCTCCCATTAATGGAGCCATTAAAAATGGGCCCGTCACCCACCAAACCAAAGCCAAGTCAACCCCTGGCTTGGACTATGGACTGTCAGAAAGCTTTCGAGACCTTAAAATGCCTCTTTGCAGCTGAGCCCATCCTCCAACACCCAGATGCAACCAAGCCTTTTATTGTCCAAACTGATGTGGTGGCAGCTATTCTGCTGCAAAAAGACTCTCAAGGCCAACTGATGCCTTGCGCTTAAGTGTCCAAAAAGCTGACAGACACAGAGCAAAGGTGGGTAGTCTGGGAGAAAGAAGCATTCACCATACGATGGGCTTTATTGACTTGGAGGCATTTTCTAGAAGGAGTGCCAGAGGCCTTTGAAGTATGGACTGATCATAAGAACCTCGAGGCTCTAAAGACTCCAAGGAGATTATCACCCAAACATGTCCGCTGGGCCCAATATTTCAAGCGATTCAACTTCAACATTAAGTATATCCCCGGAGGGAAAAACGTACTGGCGGACGCTCTGTCCAGAAAACCTCAGTTTGACAGCCACCGAGAGGAAATAGTACAAGCTTTAATTTCAGAAGCTCAATCGGCAGGCCAAGTGACCACTCGAGCCCAAGCCAACCGCAACCCCAAACGCCTGGAAGATAAGCTGACCGCAGAATTGAAAACTGTCCTATTGACCGATCCTTGGTTCCTGGACCATCAAACGGAGTTGACAATGAATGATGGACTAGCTTGGAAAGGGACTAAGCTTTATGTACCCACAACCCTAAGACTACTGGTACTAAAGCATAGCCACGACTCATGGCTGGGAGGCCACTTCAGATTCTTAAAACCCTACATTTACTGAGAAGACAGTTCTGGTGGCCAAAAATGAAACCTGATGTCGAGGACTATGTAAAAAGTTGCTCAATTTGTGCCACAATGAAACACAGAACTGGAAAAACCCTGGCCTCCTGCAACAAGTTGCTGAACCAACCCAGCCTTGGGAAGAGATTGCAATGGACTTTATTGTTGAATTACCTAAGAGTGAAGGGAATACGATTATTTGGACTATAATTGACTTATTCTCTAAACAGGCCCATTTTATAGCCTGCAAAGGACTTCCATCTGTGAAAAAACTTGCAAAGCTGTTCGTGAAACATATCTATAGACTACATGGAGTACCTCGTAGAATAATATCAGACAGAGGGTACAATTTACTGCAAAATTTTGGAGAATTCCTGAAATCCATTGGTTCCTCTCAAGGATTATCCTCAGCTTTCCATCCTGCTTGTAATGGAGCAGCGGAGAGGGCTAATGCCATGATTGAACAATACATTAGATGCTATGTAAATTATCAACAAGAAAATTGGGCTGAGTTATTACCTTTTGCAGAGGTTGCTTACAATAATGCAGTACATAGCAGCATGGGATTGACTCCATTCCAAATCAACACTGGAATGGATTTTGTCCCGATGCCAGAGTTACCTAGACAACCTCCCACATCCATGTCCCTAACAGAATGGATGAACTCATTAAAGAAAGGGTGGGAAGATACAAAAAAAGCTTTGACCGAAGCTGCAAAAATTATAAAAACAGGTGGATAAACATAGATCCCTTCAACCGCCTTTTAAAGTAGGAGACAAAGTATATTTGTCAACCAAGTATCTTAGGTTGAAACTGCCCAGTAAAAGCTGGGTCCAAAATTCTTGGGTCCATTCCCAATTTCAAAGATAATCAATCCTGGTCACTGTCCAATTAAGTCTTCCTCGACTATTGGGAAAATTCATCCAGTGTTCCATTGTAGTTTACTAAAACCAGCTACTACATCAATGATAAGACCACTGCCAATTGCTCCCCCTAAACCATTAATGGTACAGGGGGAAACACATTATGAAATTCAAAAATTCTCGATTCTAGATTACACCATGGCGATTGCAATATTTGGTCTTATGGAAAGGATACCCCTCTCAGATGCTAGTTGGGTGAAGAGTTGGGATGTTCATGCTGATCAATTGGTTAACCAATTCCATGAGGATTTTCCCCACAAACCAAAGGGTCCTTGTGGAGGGGAGAGGGGTTAAGGACAATGTTTTAACCCCTGTATCTGTTTTGTTTTGTTTTCTTTTAGGAGGAGGAGTTTTCAAGGGGGGCCTGTCAGCTTTGAAATTCAGCTGCCAACATAATGGAAGGGGGTGGAGGAGTTGAAAGTTCAAGGTTATTCTGTATGTCGTACTAAGAAATTCCAGTTGCAGTTAATTGGTTCTCATGATTTATGAAGTGTAGAAGTGGGAGGAGAAAAAGGTGGATTCTGTGTAGCGCGAAAATTCTTTCACTTTGGGAAATGCCTTAGGCATTACCAGATCTGTTCCTAATAAATCAATTGGAGAGAATATGTCTCGAAGTGATTGATATCATGGATACTTTCTGGATACCTTACATATACTCTGTTAGTAGATTCTCCAATAGGGGTTTAATATTAACACAAAAGATAATTCTTACAAAGTATATATTGTATAGAACTATTGAAAGTGTTTTCTTAATAGATTTACAATTCTGATTAGTTAAGATATTATACCTTTATTCTTAATATTAATTAATTATAGCTTTAAAGGAAGTTGACCAGAGTGACTTAATTAGTTAAGATTATTATAGATTATTATAGGAATTGATTATTGGGAAATGATAGCAGGAGAATTATAGTGATACTGTCTCATTAAAAGGAAAGAAAAGCAACAGGAGGAGATAGAGAGAGGAAGTGTGGAGGAGGTGGAGGGATTGGAGAAGGGAAAGAGTAAGTGGGAGTGGTGGATTAAAAATAACATTTTGACAAGATTGTTTAATATGACAAGCACCTCAAACGTTTCTAGGATTGGTACAGTTAGGAAAATACCCACACAAACGATGACTACAACAGCTACGGTGAGCCCTTCCACGCAGAGGGCAATTGATGAAATGCTTCCAAAAGAACAATCAAATTCTATAAAAGTTTTACAAAGTTTAATGATGAACATGCAAGAAATGATGGTTAAAAATTATGAGGATATGAAGAACAAGATAGGGGCATTGAGATCAGAACTAAAAGAAAAGATACAAAAGGTAGATGAAAAATTTGAAGCTTTTCAACAAGAGGTGAGGAAAAAATCAAGAAAAGATTGTAGAAATCAAGACAAAGATGTGTTGTGGCCCCGTCTCCTGAGCCTGTGTTGACAGAGGAAGAGGACCTGGATGATGAAGAGGAGGAACAGGCAATGCCTTTCTCCTCAGGACCTTCCTCCCTGGCAATGCCTCCCTCCCCAGGACCTTCCTCTCCAGGACCTTCCTCCTGACAATGCCTCCTCCCAGGACCTTCCTCCCTAGCAATGCCTCAGGTTTCTTCGGAAAGCCAAGAGAAACAGCCTGAGAGACGCATATTGGTACGGCCACAGCTGGGGAGTGAGGAGGAGGATTCCTGGCTTGATCCCAGGCAACGTCGGAGGGAGAAACGTCAGCAGCAATGTAGGGGCATGGGAGGGCCAGAGTGAGCTGGACCACACCCCAAAGGTATAAAAGTGGGTGTGCCTGCGTTGCAAACTCCGTTGCATGACAAAGTTCGAACCATCCGAGAATTCTGTTGTGACTGAACTGTATCTGGAGCTCTTTTGTCGTGGACTTTGGGAGTAAAAAAACCCCTTCTGATTCAGTGAGTACTCTGATACCTGACAGATCTGAACTTGGCAGTCAGAGCGTGTGTGATTGCCAAGAGTCTTATCAGCTGCAGCAAATTGGCTTTTGGAGACAGGCCAGCGTGACTCTCTGTGCGGGTGTTGGTGCCAAGTTTCCTTACCTTCTGGAGAAGGGAAGGGGAGACAGAACAAAGATGAGTAAAGAAGAAAAAAGGGTAGATGATTTAACAGATAAATTAGAAAAAGCTAACAAGGAATTAGAGACGATGGTAATTTTTTTGGAAGTAGAAAAGGCAGCCCACTACCTAAGATTTCAGAATCTGAAGGAGGAAAAAGAAGAAAACTTATTGGAGGTGATGGCTGACATACTGGCTAAGTTATTACGGATGGATAAGGAAGAGGTATTTACAGAGGTAGATGAACTTTACAGAGTCCAAACAAATTATGCAAGGAGGTTTAACCTCCCAAGAGAAGTTCATATTAGACTAGTTAAAAAATCCCTTAGAGATGAAATCTTACACAAGACAAGAGATGAACCACTTGAATATGCTGGGAAGCAAATAATTGTTTTAAAGCAAATCCCAAAGACAGTAAGAGATCTAAGGAGGCCATATCATTTTTTTAACATCAAAATTGATAAAATACAATGTAAATTTTAGGTGGTTGGTGCCGTAGGGTATCATGGTAACATGGCAGGAAAAGAGATTTAGGCTGGATACCCTCGAAAAAGCAGAAGACTTCTTTGACCAACAATTCATTAGGGAAGATGATCCAGAAGAAGTATTACAGGAGAGAGGTGGGTTAGAAGGAAAGGAAAGGGAAGTAACAAATATAGAAGGAAACATAGTAAATAATAAAGAGAAAAGGAATGGAAGAAGTGAACCTACAGAGGAAAATAAAGAATTTAGGAGATTAAAATTACAAGAAGCTCTAGACAAAAAAATCAATACAAATTTGAATAGTTGTGAATTGATATCATTTATTTATTTATTTATTAAATTTATATCCCGCCTCTCTTCCCCCATCGGGGAACTCAAGGCAGCGTACAACAAGATAAAAACAATATAAAATCAAAACTCATTCATACGATCCAGACATACAAGAGGGAAGAACAAGGTCTCAATTCCATGCCCTCCGACAAAGCCAGGTCTTAACAGCTTTGTTGAATATTAATGGCATGAACTCCCCAGTGAAAAGGAAAAAAATGTTTAAAAATTTACAGGCATTAAAGGTGGACAAAATAGCTCTACAGGAAGTACACATTTTAGAAAAACAAAAATACTTGTTAGAAAACAAAAAACTGGGAAAAGTTTTCTCTGCCCTTGATGTACAAAAAAAGAGGGGTAGTATTTTATATAAAGGAATGGATCCTAACCAAAGAAATTTATAAAGATAAGGAGGGTAGGATTCTGATGGTGGAAATTGAATTGGGAAATAGAAAGATCCTATTGGTTGTAATATAAATGTAATTAAAAATAAATAAATAAATAAAAAATATACTCACCGAACAGCCCACAAGAATCATTCTTTCAAAAATTGTATAATAAACTCAAAGAGTTTCAATATGAAAAAATTTGTATTATGGGAGATTTTAATGCAGTTGTTCGCAAATTATTAGATTATAAGGGAAATAATATAAATTTAGAGGAAAAAAAAGCTACCCAAAACTTTTTTTGACCTGAGGAAGGATTTTAATATTTGTGATGCATGGAGAGAAAGAAATTTGGGGAAAAAACAATATACATACTATTCTAACCGACACCAGTCATGGTCGAGACTTGACATGATGTGGATGACTAAAAAACTAAATTCGGAAATATATGAAATTAATATAGAGACAAATTTCCTGGCAGATCATAGTATGATTAGATTTAGCTGGAAAGGACAAAAGCAGAGTTTAGGATGGACACTTCAAAGGTCGATTCTAAAAGAGAAATTATTTAATATGACACTAAAAAAAGAACTGGAATTTTTTTAATGAAAATAAAGAGGAAGATACCTCCTCACAAAATAATTGGGATACAGTCAAAGCATCAATAAGAGGAGTAGCAATAAAATATATGGCCAGAAAAATAGAGAACAAAAACAACAAAGAAAAATATTTGAACAGGAATATAAGGAGTTGGAGAAGAAACTACAAGTTACTCCACAGAAAAAACAATTGAAGTTACAAATGGAATTATTTAAACATAAAATAAATTTAATAGAGAAAGAAGAGCTAGCCCACAAATTAAAAATGACAAAACAATATCAATTCGAGAATGCTAATAAACCAGGGCGCTGGTTAGCCTATAAATTGAAAAAAACAAAAAAGAAAAGAGGTGGATTAATAATTAAGAAATTACCAAGGAGAGATTTGTTTTCAAGAGGAAGATAAAAGAGAGATTATTCAAAAATACTATGAGGAATTATATAGAGAGGAGGAATATTCATCAGAGAGAAAAATAAAAAGATACTTAAAGAAAGCAGGACTTAAAGAAAACTCAGACGAAGATAAAAATATCTTGAATCGGGAAATAACAATAGAAGAAGTCCACTGGGCAATAAATAAGCAGAAAAATGACAAAGCTCCAGGCCCAGACGGCCTCCCAGTGGAAATTTATAAATCGCAACAAGACATGTTAAGTAGCAAAATGCTTAGAATATTTAATGAAGTGTTAGAGAAAGCTAAAATCCCAGAATCTTGGCAAGAAGCGAGGATAACTGTTATACCCAAAGTGGGAAGTGACCCTATGGACCCTGGAAACTATAGACCAATTTCCCTAATTAACATTGATTATAAAATTTTTATGTTAATCATCACAGAAAGACTCAAAAATTTTTTAAATGAATTTATCTCTATAGACCAAAATGGATTCCTTCCCTATAGACAACTCAAAAACAATATTAGGACAACTCTAGATATTATAAAATACTATGAGGACCATAGTGGTGATCAAGTTGCATTAATGTTCTTAGATGCCAAAAAGGCTTTTGATAATGTTAAATGGGAATTCATCTTGAAGCAAATCAAATATATGAATTTAGGACAAAAATTTTTAAATGTAATTCTGGCTATATATCAAAAACAAGAAGCCAGGATTTTGATAAATTGGGGGTTAACAGACAAATTCCAAATTCAAAAAGGAACCAGGCAGGGATGCCCATTGTTGCCACTTCTCTCTATTATGATGTTGGAAGCTTTAATAAGAACAATTAAGAAAGAAAAAGAAATTAAATGCTTAAAATAAAAAATGAAGAATTCAAACTACAACCCTTCAGAGACAATTTGCTTTTCATATTAGAGGAACCACAAATTTCGGGATTAAAACTACTAGGCAATTTAGAAGAATTTGGAGAAGTTGCAGGGCTAAAGATTAATAAGGATAAAACAAAAATGATTACTAAAAATATGACAAACAGAAAGAATTATTAGTGGCGACAATGGGCATCCAAATTGTAGATAAGGTTAAATATTTGGGAATTACAATTTCCGCAAAATATACAACACTTAAAAGATACAACTATGACCCACTAATAAGATGAATAACTGAAGATTTGGAAAAATGGGACAAACTAAGTTTATCTTTCATGGGAAGGATAGTGGCAATAAAGATGAATATTTTACCTAAATTGCTATTTCTTTTTCATAATGCCCCCATAAAGCTAGAAAAAGAAGTTTTTTCATAATTTGAATAGAATAAAGACAAATTTTATTTATTTATTTATTTATTATTTATTAATGGGACTTATATGCATCTCCGAAGACTAAGGCTGACTTACAAATAAAACAACAACAACAATAAATAATTTAAAAGCAGATTAAACTAAATAAGCCCCATTACAATTACAAATTCGACCCATAAAATTATCCCTTAAAACTATCCCATAAAAACCATCCCTCCCAGAAAATCACAACCCGTTGGTTAAACAACCAGGTCTTCAAGTCATGGCGGAAGGTGCGGTCAGGGGCCAGGCGGAGCTCCAGGGAAGTTGGTTCCAGAGGTCTGGGGCGCTATAGAATAGGCT